>JBAMHZ010422593.1:0-11485 GCA_037177395.1 Alpinia galanga | reverse complement strand
AGAAAACTCTAAGAGACACGTTTAAGGTGGTATTGACATATACTTAGACGATCAATAAATACTTTACGATATGAAACTATGATAAATATGCACATCAAGTGAGAAAGAGAAAAACCAAAAAAGACTTAGTTAGCAACAATAAAACAAAATATTTAAGTATATATAATGATATCGTAGGGGATAGAGTCCAATAGTATAGAAGAATCCATATAGTTAATCCCACCTAATGGGATAAAGTTTGGTTATTCACTTGTTGTTGTTTAAATTATGATGTGTAAATTTTTGTTATAGGAAACCACACTTTATTTTTAATCACATTGATTGAGATTCATTCTTATGCATAGCTAATTTTCAATTTGAGTTTTCAGTTTGAGTGAGGTCAACTTGGTTAAGGTAGAATTTTCAAGGGTGAAAAAAAAATGAACATTTCTTTTACCATTTGTTCTTATTTAATTTCTAAATATTTTTATTAAATTCTGAATCTCGTGGTAGAGAGCAAAAGAAGATCAACTTTTGGGGAAAATAATACAGGTCCTCCTGGTCTGAAGCTTGATCCCAGAGCACATGACAAAGAGGCCCTCAGCAAAGAAGCAAAGGCTATTTTTGCCACAATATAGTCCCCTATAAATTGTACATCGATATGATACGGGGAGTAGTATCCATTGCTGAAAAACTGTTCTATCCCTTGAAGTTTCGAGGTCAGTATCTTCCTTTTTTCTTTTCGCATCGCAGTGTCAATGTTAATTTGCAAGACAAGCAAAATATCTTCGATTTCAAAATTTAGTATCTTTCTCTTGTCAAAATGAGTCCTCATTTCCCTTTTCTTTCTTTCTTTCTTTCATTTTCCTGTAGATGGCAGACGAAGAGAATGTGAGTCACAAACACATTGAAGCAGGGGAGGAGATGAAAACAAATGATCCAGCCAAGCTTAGGATGATGGTAGAGAATATTGATGCCAAGATTGATGCCTTGAAGGCGAAAAGGGAAAGGATCATAAGGCAATTGTATGAGCTCGAAGGAGCTGGACCTTGAGCAACTAGTCGACCTCCATTAAAAAAAAATAAAAAAAATCAAGGAATGCTTCCTTAAATTGAGGAGTCGAATTTATATTATTTTGTATTTATGGATGTTGAAGTTGATGCACAATTTCAACTTCTAACATTTGTTTTATGCTCCTGTTTAACTGAAATCTCTAGCTGATTTCACAACCTAGTTTGTCCTCAAATTGGGTAATAAATTTTCTGATTGTTTTTTTGGATGAACTGATTCTGATCATGCTCGACTAATGTCTAATCCAACAAGCGTTTTTTTTTCTTTTCATTTTTGTATTTTTAACAATTTTTTATTTTCTGAACTATATTTGCAATGCTTCCTATTATATCACTTTCTAACATAAAAAGAATTTCTTTTTTTTTTGTCTAAAAAAAACTGCTTTATATTGTAAATATCTATACCATGACTTGGATGATTCTTATTCAGCAAAGATTAATGTTTTGATTATTTATTTATTTTTCTACCATTTTTTGTTCGTTCTTGGTTTTTTTTTTTATGATTGAATCATTGACAGTTTTTATAAAATGAAAGTTAATTGGGAGAAGAGGGAAAAGGCATTTTAAAAAAAAAATCGGAAAAAAGCAGTGCATCAGCGGAATCGAACCGGGTCTGTACCGTGGCAGGGTACTATTCTACCACTAGACCACTGGTGTTAATTGTTCAATAAAACAAATGAAAACTAATAAACAATAATAAACTGAAAAATCTAGTTCATATACTTATATTTCGATAAAAAAAATATATAAAATCCTTTACATTTGTCATCAAAATATAATAATCGATTAGCGTAGTTGACATTCGATCGGGCGGGCAAGGAGAGACGAATACTCAAGTTAGATGAGGATGAAGATATTGGCTACATCCCTCGACATGGACCGACCGTGCCGAGAGACGCAAAATCACTCATACACATCAACCTTTGTTTTCTTTAGGACTTGCACTGAATTGAGCATGCCAAGAGGTCTATGCCACTACTATCCGACCTTGACTTTTCACATGGATACAAGGCAACATCCAACCCCACTTCCTCTACAAGAACACACACCACTTCTGATCAAGTAAATGAGTTTAAACTTGAAAGCTCATGCCTTTTTTCCTTCTGTTTTCCCATAATACCAAGAAGGGAAGGATTCCTCCCCCCCCTTTCTTTCACTCTAATCGAATTCTTTGTGGTATTTAGGCAGAGAACAAAGCAGCAACTGATCACCAAAACATAGCACATGGTTAGTACAGAACCTATTTAACTTGGATATAGATGTCGAGCCGATACATGTCCCATGCCACTACAAACTACACCAAGAGGCTTTCCCATGCTGGTCGTGTTGCGAGCAAATGCACTATAACCTCTTTGCTTCACAAAAGGCTACTTCCAGAGCTTGACAAACTTATCGTGGCTGGCGGATGCAATCACTCCAGTCACATTTGAAACCGCCAAAGCTGCAATCAAACCTTCATGAGCAGGAAGAGTCATGGTTTTGTTCTCCTTCGTGTCCCAAAGTTCAAGCGACTGCAAAGCGCCGGCAACTTACATTTAGAACAAATTAAATTGCAAAGAATGCTGCAGAAAGTCTATGCTATCAAGGTTTGGTTAGAGCTGCAAACATCTAAGAAAAGGAAACATAGAATACCGAACGGTGGACAGAATTATTGGAAATACAAATTGGAGAAATAGAACTTCCATATCTAAGCAGAAAACTTGCCTGGTAACAACCAATTACGAGCAGCGACTGATAGATAGGGTGAAAAACACATGAATGGAACTTGCTTCCATTGCAACTCAACTCGTGCACACATTCCCCTTCGCTTCCCAAACCAAATGACCAAACTCTGACGGAGTCCTCGCTAACAGAAGCCAGAAGATCACCAGAAGAGTTCCAGCAGATGGAATCAACATGTTTCGTATGCCCCTGCCATCGAGCCACCATGACCATTCAAGTTCAGATACAAAAATAGATAAACTGAAATCCATATGATGGGATGGGTAATAGAGAAGAAAACGACGTGCATTTTATGAATAAATAAGATTTCAGATAAAGCAACCAACCTGCAATGTCTGCCTGCGACATTGTGTTTCAACATCTAAAACGCATATGGTGCTCTCTGCAGCAACAGCCAGATACCTACCCTGACGGGGCTGAAACCTCATTTGAGTAGTTCCCCCCTAAACAGGCAGAAATCAATAGTTTTGTTGAAAATACTTCCGAATCAGAAAAGCCAAAACACTGTTTCATACGTACCTTAAAAACTCTGGCACAGTTACCGTTGTTTATACTCCAGAAACGCATTTCACCATCACCATCACAAGAACAAATAAGATCCTCTTTACTTGGGTGGAAGTCCAAAGACATGACAGATGTGGAATGGCCAGTAAAAGTTCGAAGTGAATAGCCTGGCTGTCCATCAGAAATCATATAACAAATCGTTTGTTAGAATAGCAAATTCCAATGTTCGATGATGAAAAATCACAGAAGCAATGCAGCAGACATCAAAGTGAACAGATCACTTTTCTGTTTGTGGTTCTCAAGCTTTTTCTCTTTGTAGTGGTTCTCAAGTTCCTGCCTAATCCAACCAATGTGGTACATTCACATAAATATTCATAATGGAATAAATAAAGAGTTCTCTCGTAAGAAATTATGCAGTGTGTTTAGAAGGGAAAAAGCACTGAACCATCATTCAGGAGACAAGGAACAAGGTTCCTGACACTGGTGATATGTTCAAAGCAAGCAATACGTGAAAACTTATACTTCTCAAATGGAAAACTACATTTGGTTGTGTATAATTTCTTTAATTTATTAATGTTGGACTACTGGACAAATGAACTGAGATTTTGAGATGGTAACCCCTTGAGATCCTTTGGATGGTAAAAATTGGAGAAACCATGGTTTGCCAGGATAAATAATTATAAAATGCATAAGCCTATAAAACTCGAGAACTTAGTATCTGATTAGCCTGTCAATTAGAATGTGTTAACCTAAATCTACTACCACAGTAGGAGAACCAGTTGAAGGACACGTGTGGCATTTAAATTGTCAGTAACACTCGCCTTGCAGGTCATAGTCTCTATTTGTTTTCGTTATATGTTGCCAAATATAGGCCCAGGAGAAAGCAACTCCTGGCATGCAATTGAGCCCACTGTTCAACTATTGCTTATTCTCGATATACAATCTCTTTCTTTCATAGCTATAAAAAGCACATTTCACAGCTCATACATGAAATTTTATCTTATTTTATCATTCTGACCAAGTTTTTTTTGGGTCTCTCTTTCTTGATTATTGTGCATATTTTTCATAGTTTTATATCGTATAATTGGGACATTTATTGGTCGCTATGTTCATATCAATGGAAGTTTGTTTCTTAAAAGGAAGAAAATGCCCATATAAATGCATGCAACAATTCCAATGAAATTGAAAAGTTTATGATATTACAATCATTGCAAACAGAAACATTACAGTATTGTGAGAACTGATAAAGATATCACATCTGTGCAAAGTTACGTAAACGAAATCAGAATTATTTCTAGGACTGTGGTAAGGACATTTAAGATTAAGTGATTATTAAAGACAATCCTGCCCCATGAACTGGCTGGAGCCCCAATCAAATATTTCAAAAATATACCATTAGTGATAGAATATCATGCAACGTGTTCAATCTGAACTTACAATCATTTTAGCCTTGTCATGAAGAGAAACCAGTTTGTCTATGCCCAAATACACCTCTACTTTGGATATAAAAAAAGCTTAGAATAAACTCAATCACCTAAATGTTCACTCATTTGTTGCCTTAGTTTATGCTCATAATAGTCACTCTTAACTGGACCAGATGTACGGGTCAGCAGAGTGCAAAATAATAGTCCAAACCAGAGTATAATCGATTGCCAAGGTATGCAAGCCCCCAAAAGCATAAGATAATGCATAGTATATGCCCACACAGATGGCTATGGTAATTGGCACAACTTCATAGAATAACCTATGTGCACTTCATCTCATGATCATCCTGATTAATTATTAGGACAAGGAGGAAGTAGTTTGATTCTTCCAAGTCAATATACAAAGTTCTGCAGATTCAGCTATATGCAGATTGTGACACAGAGAATCTAGAAGCAGTATTTTCTAGTGTCAAATAAACATGGACCAAAAGAGTGTTCCATGTATAAATTATCATTGATTTGTAGGCAACCCAAATATTGTTAGGTATCACATTCTTTGAATCTGCCAGGAGAAACATATGAACTCTCCTGCAAGTGATGTGGTACAGAAGCTATATACAAGATGAGATGGATACAAGCAAGCATTAGAATCAAGTAGCCATAAATATGTTGAAATGATTAGAAGCTTTTAAATGAGAAATGGAACGAAAGTTAATCAATAAATACTAACATTATCAGCATCCCACACTCTCACAGTCTTGTCAAATGACGATGTAGCTAGACGAGGCAAGCTTGAACTAAACCGAACATCAGTAATCAGCAGGGAGTGTTCCTCTAGTGTAGATTTTACTTTCAAAGTGTCAGCATGCCACAGAACTGCCTGCATGACAAAATCAATAACCAATCAGTATCCCTCAAGGTAGTAATTCAAAAAAGAAGCCGGATTATGAGTGACAATTAATTGGTGTGCCATCATATTATATTTCACCTTTTTATCATGTCCTCCAGTTGCAAGGAGTTTTCCATCTGATGAAAAGTGGCAACAAACAACTTTACTTGTACTTGCTCTAGCTGCTACAATCTCAGTAAAGGAGAAAACTGAAAGGCCAATTACTGATATGAGATAGTGCCTTAAAAACAGGAAAGTTTAGTCTTTAGTTGCATCCAATGTTAGAAACAGAAAAAAGGAAGCGAACAAAAAGGATAGGTAATTCTTCAAATGTTTCAAAACAGAGATAAAGACCAAGCAGGGAGGAGAGGCGGGGGTAGAACCTTTTGCAGAATCCATAGAGCGACCAACATCTCTTGGGTCAGTATCATCATGAGACAGAAAGGATTCTACATTATCATCCAAAGATGCATCTTCCACAAAGCGATCCATGTCAGCCTGCAAGTGAAAAAAAAATTCATTGTCCACAACTCATGAATAAGTACCAGTTAAGGAATACAAAAGTGCAAGTTCATGGCATAGCTTTAGTTACTAAACAACAAACAATCCTAATAATTACCAATTGGTTAGTGGGAGATGTCAAAGGACCAGTCCCATCACCAAACATCATCAGAGGCTTAGATGAACCACCATTATGTTGCAACTGAGCCATTGACATTACATCTCCTGGTGTATGAGTTGATGGTGTTGAGGGCGCAGAGCTTGGGGAAGGACCAGCAGTATTTGCCGTTCCAGAGCTATTTGCAGGACCAGAGGATGAAACAGCCTGCTTCCGTTTTCGGCCACTTTGATTGTTTGAAGTCTACAATTCATTAACAAATAGTTGCTAAAACATATGGGAAAATAGGAGACTAGATGCTGATTTTGTTTTATTTTTTGCTGATTCGCTATGAGGGAAAAGAAAGCAACATTAGTGATTCTATGTTACAGAAAATATAATCATTTGCTAGTAACACAAACTTACATAGAGCTCAATAGAGGGAGAAAATTTGTGTAACCAACCCCAAATAGGCGGGACAAACTCGACTTAATGATGATAATACAACAAAAACAGAAGTTCGCTTCAATACCAAGAAAGGTAAAATAATACCTGATCAGCCCCTCTAAAGGAATTTGACATGCTTCCATCAACGGTCATACTAACTGCTGCAAGTTTCTCTTGAAGCAGATGGTTAGAATTTTGAGATTGTTGGCTTGAAAGGACATGTTGAAGTTGCTGCTGACTGCTACTTTGTTGTTGTTGGGGTTGCAACTGAGCTATTTTCTATTACAAGCATATAAAAAACAGTTAGGCAAAATGTGAGCGTGCAGTATGACATCATATCAATGAATGCCCAGCATGATGCACTATCATAGAATGAAAGGAAAAGCTGCAAACCTTCATTAATAAATCTGAATCGGTGCGAGGCATTAGAGGACTTGGAGATTGCATGGGAGAACCCACATTGGGTATGACATCATTAAGAACATTTGACTGGCCATCCTTTCCTAGAACTATGTTCCTGTTGTTCAGAAGCATTCTTAGCCTTCTATTATCAATATCTGCAGCAGCTGATGAGTTCAGATTTTGCTGTGCCTGGAGAAGTAGCTGCTGTTGATGTGGACTTAGAAATTGCAGTTGCTGAAGTGATTGAGGTGATTGCACAAACGACTTTTGCTGTTGTAGAAGTCCTGAACGGAGTTGATCAAGACCCTATAAGATGTCAAAGAAATAAGCACCATAAGATATTTTGCTTCCAGCAATACTTCCCAAGCCCAAATCAAAGTTCCTACAGGGAACAAAAGAATGAAAGAAATTCACGTTCATGGCAGGATACAGCATATTGAGCTACCAAAAGAATGTAAGTGCAAGTATCTAGCGAACTAGAGCACCTTTTTACAATTAAAAAAAAACAAAGATAATTAGGATCTTCTAATTCAGTTATTTCAAAAGTTAATACTTACGGTTAGTGGCCAGCCTTTAAGAGTCAGATTGTTACCAACCTGATTGGGTCCTGCTAACAAAGCACAAAGGGTTGGTCAGTCTGCTGAATAAAAGGTTAGTGAGTCTGCTCAAATGCTAGCATCATTAAGTGAAAAGCTAAACAAATAAGAAAACTGACTTCCACCATTAAATGTCTTGGCCCTTACCCCTCCACAAGTAAGAGAATCATTTCTTCTTGGGTCAATAGCATCAGAAATAAGAATAGAATACAAATAGGGAATATGCAGACAAAAGTTAGTAAAATCCTAAGAAACTCAAACTTCTAACAGATGCTACCTGGAACTCCAATTAAGGAAGCATCAGTACCAGCAGCTCTCGGATTCAAAATTGGATTAATCTCATTCTTTATTTCCTGCAAAGCATACAATCATAGAACAAACAATAGATAATTAAAACAGTAACATTTCAGTAAAATATACCTGCGATGACCCAGGAACTTGCTGATTCCTTGTCTGAACCTGCTGAAGAGGCCCTGATAGACCACCAGCTGACCCATGCAAAACGTGCCTGTATTTAAAGAATTAGATCGAGGACCTTAAGATGTATTAGAATACATAATGTCAGAAGAATATGCATAATAGCATACAGTTTAGTTCAAGAAACATACCAAAACAGAATGAGTTGAATAACACATGTACAATAATAAGTCAATATGTGCAGACCCTGGATTCTACTTTTGAGTTCATATGTTACATAGATATGCACGCTATCAAACTGTCACAAAAATGAAATACTAGAGACAAAAACTTTAAGCCATGTCAACCAAGCATACCCTGAAGGTTGTGCTGGAGCTGCAGCTGACTTCAGCATGGACGCATGGTTTGGATCCATGACCTGGCCCACATTATCACCAAACCTCTGAAGAGAGAAGATGAGTGATCAATTGAATCAAATACTATACATGACAGACTAGACATGTATGTTAGGGTAAATAGTGGTATGTCAATAGTAATACTTTAACTGAAGCTTCGTCTAAGGAATCTCGTTGCAGCGGCAACTTTAGCCGTTCCTCGTACATTTTTGTGGCTAATGCATTAGCAGTTCCAGGATTCTGGCGCATCAAAGAATCTTGAGTAACAAGCCCACCAGCATTGCCATTTAAAAGCTGAGCTCCCTCTCTGCGCTGTGGTTGTTGTTGCTGCTGTTGCTGCTGTGCCTGCCTCTGTAACAACAGTTGCTGAATTTGCATATGTTGTTGCTGTTGCTGCTGCTGCTGTTGAGATGGTTGTTGCTGTTGCTGTTGCTGTTGCTGCTCTCTTGCTTTTAAAAGTTGAGTCTAGCATAAAATTCAACATCAGTGTTCAGACTAAAGAGGCATAGATAACTTACCATAGGACCAGTATATCACAAACAAATGCATTCGTGTGTCAACTTGTCAAGTTTCAGAGATAGTAGAAACTTCAAGCTGTAAGATCTTTCTCAAATCACTTATATTCTACAAATCAGGTGTGTAAATTGATTCCAAATAAACTTTTACTTTTGTTATTGTTGCTCGTATCACTGGGATGCATTAGCTTTGTTGCTGCTGTGCTGCTGCAAGGCCATGGAAGAACATGACTGGGATCTTCCAATTGAAGAGCAACAGCAACCATGGGCCCATGGTAAAAGTTAAACTATACTAATAAATAGTGCAATCCAAGTATAATTATGCATGCCAAATTCCAGATACAGAAGACAGCCACATGCACCTTTCTTCTTTGTTCAGATGAAATCAAGGACCAAAGCTTTTCTACTAGTAAAATGATGGTTGGAGAAAAGCTATGATCAAAATTTTGTTTGCAGAGCATCATAGGTACCCAGCCTAAGGCTTTATCTTTGCTAAAGAAAAAAAAATCATGATGTATTGCCATACCAAGACTCAAGTATGTTCCTAATTTGTGACTACTATAGGTAGTAAATCATTGGCATGAAGGGAGAGCTAACATCGAAAGTATGTTTTGCAACAGAGAACCTCACCTCTATGTATGAGGCAGCAGCATCTGAGTGCTTTTCGTTTGTCCGAGCAATAAATATATCCCAAAAAACAGACCACCACTCGAATAGAAACCCGCCAGGAGCATCAATAGCTGCGACAAAAGTCAAAGAGTTCAATTGTTAGGATAAGCTCGAACCATATACAGAAACACCATAAAACAACGTACCCACTGGATCAGACGACACCTTGGCTTCGGCTTGAAAAGCCTTAGCAGTTGCCTGCAAGTTCCTCTTCACCAAATAATCATAAATGTAGACATCCAACCTGGTCTCAACATCACAGTAAGTGACTCCAATATCAGCCAAGGTACCATTTTTCACACTGATAACTAAGGAAAAAGCTACGCAAACGTGGCCGTGCAACAAGAGCAACAAACTAAATAACTCACGACAAAAAAAAAACTCAAAAGGAACTAAAGGGAGCAGAAAACCAGTTACTCAAACTGCAGGCAAAAGGAACGACCTAAAAAATCCACATTTTTGGAATAGAAAGTAACCAAACAAAGCCATAAGATCAACAGAGCCGTTCAGATAAATTAAAAAAAAAAAAAACTCTTTTTTCTCAAAACATAACCGAAATAGAGCAAGTTGCTCGAAACCCTAGCAAAGACCAGCTCTAAGGCAAGAAAACAAGCAGAAGCACCGCCTACAGACCCCTAAAATCCATCAAATCTCCGAGCACTGCAGCCAAAACTACAGAAAGCTCACATCTTGTCAGCTTCCCAGTTGGTCTGCGACATGATTCCACGAGACACCGAGTCAGCTCCTCTCGATCGCCAAAATTTCCCCCGGCGGCAAAAACACCCTACGAGCTCAACCTCCGCCTCGGACGATATACCTTCCGGCTAATGAATCCCCTGCGCTACCTGCTTCCGGCCAAACCCTAGAGCCACCGGAAACAAAGGCCAAGCAAGGAGATATAAAATAGAAGCAACACAAAACCTGGAGAATGTCCTAAAATACGGAAACAGAAGGAAAATCAAAAAAGGCGTCATTCCCTTTCAAAATTTATCAGAACACCCCTCCACTTATAATTTAATTCATAAAATACCCCTCTATAGTTCCACACTTTTTTTTTATAATCCAATATCGAGGTTTCAGACGTCTAATCAAGAATATTAATCCACTTAGTTTGGTAAAAAGTTTGAAGAGTCAAAGTTTGATTTATTTGGAGGATCAAAAAAGATCGTTAAAGAAGGGTGAATAATATTTTTAAAATTTTTTTTAAATAAAAACCAAGTAAAAATAAAAATCCCCAGCGAAAATAAAAGAATAATATAGATAATTTACTTGGTTCACAGTCAACTGTTGTTAATTCTTAATTCAAGGCTCGCAATCCAAGATTGCCTTTGAAGGGTAATTCATTAAAATATCTCTTCCTCATTAGTGGTAAGAGATACACAACTTTACAAAATATACAGAGATAATAATAAGTCTACCACTCTGATAATTAAAGTATAAAAGCAAACAAATTAAACCAAGATTATACCAAAAAAAATTGAAGACAAAGCTTGGTCAGAGTGAAGTCGTAGAGCGTCGAAGCAAGTTAAGAGAGTTTTAGCACTTGTATGAAGTTATTGTGATTAGGGTTGAGTTCATTCTTCTTTTATAGTCTTTCTAGATGCATAAAAAAGCATTGATCTTGTCTAGATACAAGATTAGGATAATCTCTTATCCTCATTCGTTCTCAAAACCTTATCAATGAAGTGACACAACCTTTGACCAGATTCATCAGTCGACTAGTGGCTTTACCAATCGACTGGTGTCTTGTACCAGTCGACTGGTAACCCTAATTTCCAACCAACTTGTTGCATTTCGTCACCTGTATCACAAATTAAGCACAATAAATATAGTATTGACATTGTGACAGTTTTAAACT
>JBAMHZ010422565.1:0-11487 GCA_037177395.1 Alpinia galanga | reverse complement strand
ATGCTGCCTCGATCGACGTCGCCGTCGCCGTCGATCAACGATCGCCCCGAGGGAAATCGGACTGACGATCGGAGCTTGGGATCCGTTTTCTAGGGTTCGAAGCCGATTCTCCTGTTCGGATTGATATTGGTCGATTTTTGCTTAGTTTTAACAATTTTCCATCTTATTATTTATTCCCAGGAGATTTCTGCAAATTTTTTTTCCGCCCGTTTCGTGGCCTTTGCGATGCCTCCATTCGATTTCCCTTCCGCGTTAATCTGCAAGGGGGTTCCTTCTCTCGCTTGAGAACATGGAAGAAGGCGACGAGGATAAACTTTTGCTGAGCAGTTTGGGCATTTCATCGGCGAATCCCGAAGACATCGAACGGGAAATTCTCTCACAGGTACTGCGCCTGGTTGTTGCCTTTGCTGGTTTGTTGTTTTCTAAAAAAAGTTGACATTTGCTTTCTTAGACCTTATTGTTCTTCCGCTATACTAGAATGCAATAAATTTGCAAAGAAACACATTCGAATGAGTTAAGCAATCAAGACAGTTTTGCTTGCTCGTTAGCACACCTGAACATAGTTTTACTTCCCGACACATTAGATTCTGTTCAAGTAAAGTCACACGTATCAAACACAAGGATATCGACTAGCTGTAGCGGGAGTTAAATGAGTGTCAATCCGCACATCTTTGGATCATAATGCCAAATACTCTGGTAGCCTTATGTTTTAACTTAATGAACAGAAATATTAATTTAGGACGCAACTTGCAGGGATTAAAATTTTCTCTTTCTGGTTTCTGCAATGAGGGTGCAAGAAAGGGTACAGAAAAGAGGGAAGGGAGAAATGTTGAAAATTTATTGCATAAGAAAAACATTTTAGGAGTGGAAATGTGAGGACCAATTTCATTGCATGTTGGGTCTAATAGGATTCTGGGATTATGGAGAACACTCTTGATGAGCCCAAAGTCAACATGGAGTTCTCTCCGCTTGGTTCAATTAGATGTTGAATGACTAAAGTGGAAATCGGTTGTTATTCTAGTGTTACACCCTAATTATAGTGCCTAACAGATACCTGCATGCCTGCTGGACAAGTTAGCATACGCTCAAGGAAACAAAACAACTGAGTATTAGAACAGACTTGCATTTCTCAACTAAATTTTCTACAAACAATTACCTGTAGACTTTTTTGTACATATTGAGAAGATAATTGCAAAATAACTTATACAAAAAGTTCATACCAGAACTGGAACACTCAGCCCAAATCTGTCCTAGTTTAGTATCTAATTTTGCAAATTCAAACGAAGAAAATTCAAACTCAAATCTGTTCGAACAATATCCAACCATGGAATAGAGATAGAGTTGTGTGTAAAATATTTTTGAACTTAACAAATTTCATGCTTCTATGCAGGCAAAATATGTTGCCAATTATGTCGAGGAGCCTGATGGAAGTTCCCAACAACATGAGCCTGATGATGAAACTTCTTTATCAACTTCACGAACTAGACTTTGCAATAAGTTACGGGCAATTGAAGTTGAAATTGATGCAGTGGCTTCTAGCATTGATAGGATCAAAAGTGTTGCAGATGATGGAAATGACGCTTGTGATAAAAATGGCGATGGTGGTGATAAAGTTGAGGAGAGCGCTGTAAATGATGTTCGATGTTCCAATGGCTTAAGTCTGGAACAGGCTTTTGTGTCAGATCGTTTAAGAAGCCTCACAAAGGCAAAGGCACAACTGGAAAAAGAAATCTCGTCATTTGGTGATTGTGCTTTTGATGATATTGAGCACAAAAAACAGACTGACAAGCTTCTTGGAGAGTTAGTCAGAGAAAATCAAAAGAAAAAGAAGTCAATTGAATTGTCAACTAGGCCTTCAAAACGATCTCTAAAGGCCGTTTCTTATGATGAAGATGTTGATTTTGACGGTGTCCTTGATGCATCATCTTCTGGGTTTATGGAAACTGTACGTGTTGCCTCATTTTTTAGCAAATTTCTCTTTTTCCCAGTACCCACTGGAAGAGCCCTCTACATTTTGAGTAATAGTACTTAAGGCTAATGCAATGACCTCCACTCATTATCTGCTATTTAAATGTAGGAGAGGGATAAATTGGTTCGAAAGGGCATATTGACCCCTTTTCACAAGCTTAAAGGATTTGAACGTCGTGTTCAACATCCAGGAATCACAACTGAGCAAGATACTTCTGAGGAATGGTCAGTTGAAAATCTTGCATTGACCAGCATTGCAAAAGCTGCGGAGTCAATGTCTCAGATTGCTTCAACTCGCCCAGCAACTAAATTACTTGATGCTGATGCTTTACCTGCACTTGAACCGCCTACAGTTCCTTTTCAAAGGCTTAGAGCACCTCTAAAACGCCCACGGTCTTTAACAGAGGAATTGGATGAGAAAAAAGGAAAGCTTAAACGGTTAAAACGGCCTAAACCTGACAAGAAATGGAGAAAACAAGATGTATCAAAGAAGAAGTCATGGAGTGGATGTGGTAGGCAATCAGTCCTATGCTAAAAGATGCTCTATTTTTCTATTTTCCATAATGATCATGTAATAATCATGATAAAATTGTTAAATTTGATAGGAGACCATTCATTGCAAGTCTCAAGCTATTAATAGAACTCAATCAACACTTGCTTGGATAAATAGGTGAACCGAACTTGTCCATCCCAATACATGAACTGACACTTGTGTAAAATTCACATATTTTCTTTTGTAATAGCATGATTGAACACCTGCAGTATGAGGGACTGTAATCTAACATAGCCCTCACTGAACCTGAAACAAAGCTTAAGTAATCAATCATGCTGTCTACTTATTAGGTATTTAAAATTTTTTTCTTTAATATTTATATAATTGTTGTTAACTGCTTGAATGAACAAGCGAACAATCTAAATGGGAATGTGTAACACCCACATGGAAGTCAAGACCTGATAGATGTATGCGCCTAACTCAGTTGCAAAGATTTATTTGGTTGATAAATAGAATTGTTGATGAAATGACATGCAGGAAGAAAAAAACAAACTACATAACAATAATATGATTAAAAATCCTGATACATGAATTACGACTTGCCTAAAATTCACATATTTTCTTTTGTAATAGCATGATTGAAGACCTGCAGTTTGAGGGACTGTAATCTAGCATAGCCCTCACTGAACCCAAAACATAGCTAAAGTAATTGAACATGTTGTGTGCTTTTAGGTATTTAAAATTTTTAGCCACTTGTATAATTTTTTTATTTTTCTTTAGCTTAATATAATTTTTATTAATTGCTTGAATGAACAATAGAACAATCTAAATGGGAGTGTGTCACACTGACATGGTTGTCAGGACCTGATAGATTTATGCACCTCACTCAATAGCAAAGATTGGTTTGAATGATAAATAGAATTATTAATGACATGACACGCAGGAAGCAAAAGTTAAACTACATAACAATAATATGATTGAAAAAATCCAAATAATTTTCAGAGATAGTCTTTGAGGAGTCCTACTGTAACTTGTGGGCAGCCAAGAGCCAATGAGTAGGGGACAATCCTTCGATATTTGCACCAACCAAGAGCCATAAATCAAACTAGGGTGTACATGCTTTATCTTTTACAAGGTTTCCTGGTGCAATTTGGGAACCACCAGCGAACCAGATCACATGTATTTCTTTCTTTTCAAACAGTAAGCTAACAGTGTGTTAATACAGATGTTGCATGAGACTGGCCTTTGTCAGACCATAGAGTTAAAGTGGCTTCCTTTCATGATTTATTTTATTGGTCTACAAATATTATGCTTCAACAAAGTCGTAGATTTTTTCCTATTTCTGTACCTACATTTTACAGAGGTGTTAGATTCCTTAATATGATATTCTATGAATCTGTCTTATTTCAATTGTTTTTTTTTTCTTTCAAATTTTACATTCTTAGTACATTGATATTTTTCTGTTTAGATGCAATTATTGTTTAGAATGGAAGAAATATGCCATAGGTGTGATGCTGTTATTTTCCTTCTTTTCTTGTGGTAGGTGTCTCTTTAGTTAGATTGGAAATTGCAGCATTTTGTTTCTTGTTTCTGGCACCAAACTTGAATCATTTATTGCCTATAAATAATCTACACTTTATCATTCAATAGCTGTATCAAAAAAATACCAAACACTTACGCAAATTAATCCAGCAAACATGGATATATAAATTTCTGGACATTTTGAAGTTGTAATGTTAGGCTTTTCTGTCATCATTTCTTGAAGCTTCAAATGGAGATGCAACTTCTGATTATGAGGGAGAAATGCAAGTTGAGGCAGAAAGTATGGATGAATCACGTATTGTCCTTGAAGGAGGCTTAAAAATTCCTGGTGCTATTTTCTCGAAACTTTTTGACTACCAGAAAGTGGGAGTTCAATGGTTGTGGGAATTGCATTGCCAAAGAGCTGGAGGCATTATAGGAGATGAGATGGGCCTGGGAAAAACTATCCAGGTCATATCATTTCTTGCTTCTCTTCATTATAGTAAATTGTATAAACCGAGTGTTGTTGTTTGCCCTGTAACCCTTCTTAGACAATGGCAGAGGGAGGCTCAGAAATGGTACCCTGATTTTGAAGTTGAGATACTTCATGATTCTGCACACTTTCCTAGTGAACAGAAAACATTTAAATCTAGTGAAAGTGATTATGATAGTGAATCTTCAATAGGTAGCGACAATGAAAAACCTTGTCTTGCAAAACCAACAAAAAGATGGGAAGATATGATTGATCGGATTGCGAGATCAGAATCAGGTTTGCTTCTAACTACATATGAACAATTACGCATTATGGACAGGAAATTGCTTGATGTAGAATGGGGATATTGCATTTTGGATGAGGGCCATCGAATAAGAAATCCAAATGCTGAAATAACTTTGATTTGCAAACAACTACAAACTGTGCATCGGATAATCATGACTGGTGCACCAATTCAGAACAAACTAGCCGAATTGTGGTCTCTTTTTGATTTTGTGTTTCCTGGAAAACTAGGTGTTCTACCTGTTTTTGAGACAGAGTTTGCAGTTCCAATTACAGTGGGTGGATATGCTAATGCCACACCACTGCAAGTATCAACTGCATATAGATGTGCAGTTGTTCTCCGTGATTTGGTCATGCCATACCTTCTTAGGCGTATGAAAGCTGACGTGAATGTTCAGCTTCCCAAGAAAACAGAGCATGTCCTTTTCTGCAGCCTCACACAAGAACAACGTTCTGTTTATCGAGCATTTCTTGCTAGTTCTGAGGTGGAGCAAATTTTTGATGGAAGAAGAAACTCATTGTATGGAATAGATCTTATGCGAAAAATCTGCAATCATCCTGATTTATTAGAAAGAGAGCATGCTACTGGCAATCCAGATTATGGGAATCTAGAACGTAGTGGAAAGATGAAAGTCGTTTCACAAGTTCTTAAGGTCTGGAAGGAACAAGGGCATCGGGTTCTTCTTTTTACACAAACACAACAAATGCTCGACATTTTCGAGAACTTTCTAGCTGCAAACGGTTATAACTATCGCAGAATGGATGGGCTTACTCCTATAAAGCAAAGGATGTCTCTTATGGACGAATTTAATTACTCAGAGGAGGTCTTCGTCTTCATTTTAACTACTAAAGTTGGTGGCTTGGGGACAAATTTAACAGGTGCTGATAGGGTCATCATATATGATCCTGATTGGAATCCTTCAACAGATATGCAGGTAAACAAATCCTTTAACAATTCTGAACCCATGTCTTCTTCTTACATGGATGAAATTGTCTGATATATACATTTACTTCAGTCTTGTTTTAACTAGTCTTGTGGTGTCTTTGAAGGTCAAGGGCAACTTATTTACATTGATTTTTCACTTCTATGTGATGGAGCCTTTTAGATATCTCTTAAGGGAAGAAATAGTGTTAGCTTTTATAGTTTTTGACTTAATCAAGTTTCAGATAAGCATTGGCACCCTTTGTGCTGGCTAGACTGTACAATAATTGACTAAGTTTCCAAATACCACTGTTAGTTAGCTCTAATCAATGTTTAGGGATGTCTCTTTTGAATCCTTTCTTGCTTGGTTGCATAAAATTTGCATAATGTAGGCTAAAGCTCTTCTCACCGTATGGAATGGTGATAATCTATTAGTAGAAAATTTTGTAAATTTCTTTCTTTTGTAAACATGATAATAGAAAACATGCACCCTTTACTATCATTATGTGGTTGTGTAGATGTTTTGTGAAAGTTACCACCGTGTGACTTGGTAGTCACCAGTTAAGTCACAGAAATGACCTTTTGCAATGCAGGCAAGGCCGTGTACAAATGACCCATTGTGGTCCGATGTTTCCCTAGGACCCTATATTGGTGGGAACTTCGTACACCGAGCTCTCTCTTTTTTTTTTTAATAGATGTTTTGTGAAGATGGATGATCACAGAATTTGTTGTAGGTTGTCCTTGATGTTTCAGATTGACTATGCAGTTAATTGAATAACTAGTTTGGAGCTAGATGACCTTGAGCCTTTTTCTGGATATTTGGGAATTTAGTTCGGACCTTGGCTTAATTTAATCTTGCTCATCAATCATTCCAAAAATCTCCATTCTCTCTTGTTTTTCAAATATCTACTGATTGAAATCTCTAGGGTTTGGAATTTCATTTTACTTGATTTGAATGGCCACCTCATAAAACTGTAGTGTGTTTTTACTGGATGATGAGCTGATTAGATTCATTCCTCATATTGACTTATACTTTGATCCTTGGTGAAAGAGAAGCTGTATTAGTTCAGACTATCAATAGTAGGAAGGTTACTTGAGTTCACATTTGCAGTTATAGACTTCTAGGTTTCTCACTAGATCATAACAACAGATCAACCTTTAGTTCATCAATTCAACTGTAGCAACTAAAGGACCTCCTAGCCTCTTCTTGTTTGAAGATCAAGAATACAATAGTTCCAAGGAAAAATGGTCTCAAAATATATCAGGTAGTGGAGGGGAGTAACTAGTCATGTCTATCTTTCTACCACAAACAAATAATTTAAGCTGGAATCACCATCTAGATGTTTTGTGCATTCCAGGAGCGAATAACATCACAATTGATGTTTGTATTAAAACTACGGACATGCATCTAAATTGTCAAAAAAAGAAAAGAAAAGAAAAGAATCTCAACTAGTATTTTTCAGTGTATTATGAGTTCAGTTTCTGGTGAGCAGGCAAGAGAAAGAGCTTGGCGAATAGGACAGACCCGAGATGTAACAGTTTATAGATTAATTACTCGTGGAACTATAGAGGAGAAAGTATATCATAGGCAAATTTACAAACATTTTCTTACCAACAAGGTTCTGAAGAATCCTCAACAAAGACGTTTCTTTAAAGCCAGAGACATGAAGGATCTATTCACCTTGCAAGATGACCAACAGGGGGATTCTACTGAGACGTCAAATATTTTCTGTCAGTTATCGGAAGAAGTAAATTTAGGAGGTGACATTTGCAACCATGGAAAACAAGAATCTCCCTCGGTTGGTGAAGAAGAGAACACCAACCAAAATAAAGGTCGTATTGATGGGGAAATAAGTATATTGAGGAGTCTTTTGGATGCTAACGGTATTCATGTAAGTGCCTAATTTTTTGCCCTTGCGTGCAACTTTTTTTATCCTTCAATGAAACACCGGATGGATTTATTTTGTTTATTGTTTTGGTTCTTAACCTCAGAGTGCAGTGAACCATGATGCCATTATGAATGCCAGTGATGATGCTAAGATGAAACTGGAGGAGCAAGCTTCCCAGGTAGCACAGAGGGCAGCTCAAGCCTTGCGGGAGTCCCGGATGCTTCGGGCCAGGGAAAGCTTTGCTGTTCCGACGTGGACTGGAAGATCCGGTGCTGCTGGAGCACCATCATCTGCCCGGAGCCGGTTTGGCTCTACTTTTAACACACAATTGCTGAATCCAACAAAGCCTACCGAAGCATCTACTAGTCGACCAAATGGTTTCTCAGCTGGAGCTATGGGTGGCAAGGCACTATCATCGGCTGAACTGTTAGCTAAGATCCGGGGAACTCAAGAAAGAGCCATCACTGATGCACTTGAACAAGATCTGGATTTGGCATCTTCTTCCAGTCACCAAAGCAGAAATCCAGAAAGCAGTCGGTTGACAAAGCCTTCCAACAGGCCGATGATAGTGCAGCCCGAGGTGATGATCAGGCAGCTCTGCACATTTATTCAGCAGCGAGGTGGGCAGAGTGATTCTGCCAGCATAACACAACACTTCAAAGACAGAATACAGTCAAAAGATTTGCCTCTCTTCAAAAATCTTCTCAAAGAGATTGCCACTCTGGAAAAAGTTTCTGGTGGCTCCAGATGGGTTTTGAAACCAGAATACCAGTAGTAGCAGCCGGAAATTTAGCTTCATTTTCATTTTTATTTTTGTTACTCCATCAGAAAACATGAGCTAGGAAATTAGTTTATACATGATAAAAATAACACTTGCTTTGCGATTTTGAATTGCAAAATTCAACCTCTCAAGATTGGGATTTGAACAAGATCTAGAGTTGGCATCATCTCAAGACCTGGTAAAAGCTACAAAAGGGCATAAATTCAACTTGTAGAAACATTATAACCTTCGGACCAACAAAATGAAATGAAAAGCTAGTAGTGTATGCATTGGAGTCACAAGCAGTGTGCTATTTTGTTCACAAATAGAGATTAGAATTTTTTTTTTTATATATGAGCATCAACCATTTGGTGGAGCCCAACAAATTAAATGAGAAAGAATTGACGTTCCTCAATTTACAAGTAATAATTAATATTCTGTTTACTCACATTATATACATTAATGATGTTCTTCTTCTCCTGTACAACAATCTCATGATATGGTCAATGTTTGGTGAGTCTGGAGGTATTAGCAGAGCATCTCTGGCGCACCATATATTATCACGGACATATTGAAGTGTCAATGAGGGATGAAGCACTTGGTTTCTACATGTAATCTCCACCTATTTCAAGTTCAAATGAAAATTGTAACCCATAAAAACTAACATAGTATAATTTCTTTGTTTATATATATACATCAACAACCCAATTGTAACAGGGGTTTATGGCATGATTCCAACATTCCAAAATGGAATTCAATAGTTTGATCACAATTAATACAATTGTTCTGTTGCTAAGCTTAAGCCTAGTTGTCACCATTAAGTGGCAATGAGTATTAGTATATATATATCTTATGGGTCTATTGAACTCTATCAAAATATCCTTCTTCTAAGTTTATAAATTTATTGTGTTGGAAGTTCTGACAAGACTTGATTTAAACATCAAAGTGACTTCACCAAGGTTCATCTTGACTTCCTTCTAATTTTCTTTGCTGTTTACAGTTGACCCGATTGCTCACTTTTGGTTTGAGAGACTATTGACTTAGTTAATTATCTAGCCGATACGAATTGACCCAGTAAGAAAGCACTAGATTGGCACTAGATCGACAGAGACTCAACTTATGTCCAATCTATTTGTAGTGATCTGCCCAAAGCCGTCCAAGATTTGACTCATTTACAACTCTTAACTCGATCGATATCCCCGACCCAACTTTTCATTTTTTCCCTTTTTCATTCACAAATCTTATTTGTTTCTTTTATGTCTAAAATTGCTTGTATCATAAAATTTTTATTTCCATGTACTTGCTAGCTGACATAGAAATATCATTGAACATTATAATATTATGCGAATTATTGTTCCGTTCCATTTGTTCTCATTTTCATTTCCTCCTCACTTTTTTCATGTTCATCATTTTCAAGATTATAATCTATTGATTCCTTGCAGCTGCTATTGAAGTCCTAAATTTTCTAGGGGATCGATTAAGAATGCCAAAAGAAGAAAGTTAATGATCAAGATGGCTATTAACACTGCAAGAATTTATTAAAATAGGGACGAATACTAATATTTTATAGCTAAATACTATTAATAATGATGAAATAATGGATCGTCAAAAATATTCATATTAAAAATATTTTTTTTATAAAAATAAATTATTAGCAATGAATAAATAAATAATCGTCGCTAATATTTAATTGTTAGTGATGAATTGTAGACTTCGTCACTAATATTTTTTATATTGATGACGATATGAATTAAGTTGTCACTAACATTAATTATAATTAATGATCTTTATTTTATTTTGTCACGAATGTATTTTAATAGTTATTTAATTATTAGCGACGAAATTGATTAACTCATTGCTAATATTTACTTATGTTAGTAACGAATATAAGTAAAGTCATCAGTAAATCCGTAAAAAATCTTGCCTCAGTCGCCGAAGCAAATTAGTTTTTTTCGATGTCCCTTCTCCGCCGTCGCCTTCTGCCTTCTCTGTCGCGATTCGGCTCCTCCTGCTCCTCCAACGACTAATAAAGTTTCTGCTCCAATGATTGCTCTCTTCTCCTACTCTTCTTCCCATTCTAAATGATTGCTCCGAATCTTTTCTCCCCAACTACAATATAAGCACTTCATATAGGGTTTTTAATATTTTTAATAATAATTTAAGGAATATTTTGATGTTTAGATGATAATTTTAGAGATATTTTGACATTTAGATGATAATTTAGAGTTATTTTGATAATTTTAGGATTATTTTAATTCTTAGCTGATAATTTTTGAGATATATTGATGCTTAGATAATAATTTTAGGGTTAATTTAATGTTTAAATGATAATTTTAGGATTATTTTGATGTTTAGATGATAATTTTTTTTTATTATTTTAATGTGATTAATTATTTTAAGTTGCTTAATTAATTTCATTGAAAGTTACTATCAAGCTTATTTATAAGAGTTATTTATTAAATAATATGATAATTTTTTATATGTTTAACTAGGTTTTATAAATATGAATAAAAGTTGGCTAATGATTCAAAATCGAATTAGTTTTAAATATATAAACGAGTTACATCAGTTTTTAAAAGTGGTAGAAAAATATATAATAAATTTGAATTTATCCAAAATTTATTGTTTATATCGACAGTGTGACAATTTATTTAAATATGATTTGGATTATGTTCGAGGACAACTTTATAGATGAGAATTTGATAAATTATATTAAGTCTGAAATTAATTTTCATAGAGAAGTTGCTACATCATCTACTAATGTAAATATTATTAATTAAGATGGGCATGATTGTGATTTTGAAGAAGATTATTTTGAGGATATATTTACTGATTTAAGAAATACAGAAAATATTGACACCAGTGGGTCTTAATTAGATAAAATTAATGAAAATATAAATGCAAATGATATTAGCGAAAGTTATATTTTAATGTTTGAAGAAACACAAAAAGAATTGTATCACACTTGTACTAATTTTTTTGTATTCAGTTTTTTGGTCAAGTTAATGCATGTGAAGGTGTTAAATGGTTGGACCAATAAATCTTTTAATATGTTACTTCAGTTATTGCAAGAGGCATTTCCCAAACCAAATCCGATTTCAAACTCTCATTATGAAGCAAACAAATTATTAAAAGAGTTAGGATTGAAATATAAGAAGA
>JBAMHZ010422554.1:0-11488 GCA_037177395.1 Alpinia galanga | reverse complement strand
CCGCTCACGGGGTGTGCAAGAACGCACACGCAGGGTAACGAAAATATATATATATATATATATATATATATATATATATATATGTCATTTCTAAATATAGTAGTGCATGAAGGTTAATCAATTTATTCAAGTTTACTAATCACATGAGTCCAATCTGGTTAATATCTCACATCGCTCAAATATATATATAGCATGTATATATTGGTAGGTATTATATTTTTTTCATCAAATTAATTTAAATATTCACAAGTAATAATGATTATAAATAAAATAATGTGATAAATTAAATGAGATATGAGAGAATATGATATACTACCTTATAAAATTAAATTGATGATGATATTATTTTTGTTTAATGATGACTAAACAAAATAAAAAATATTTTATTTAATAGATTATACTCAATAAAATAAGGAATATTTTATTTGATGGATGATAACTAAATAGAGAATATATTTTATAATGGATGATGATTAAATTAAAAGAGAAATATTTTTTTATGAATGATGTCTAAATTAAATCGACAAAAATATAATATTATTTTAATTTTATGAATGAGATATTAATATATATGAATTTGTGAAAAAAAAATAATTAAATGCCAACAATTTAAAATTACCAACTAAATAAGTAAATTCAACTTTGGGAATAGGGATGTTAAAATTATTCATGTTTTGAACTGAATTCATGGATGAAAATACTAAATTTACTTTGCGCTGAATATAAAAGAGTCAATTATTTTATTACAAATTAAAATTCGAAAGCTTAATTAAATCTTTGAAATTTTTTTTTTGTTAATTCTTGGTTACGTCACTGTGTTGTCTATAATTGAAAAATTCCATGCTAAAAAGGTGATTTATTGATGTCTGTCAATCGGTCACACAGTTAATATAGAGGAAATAAATTATAAGGAGTACTTTGTACCTAACCAAAAGTTAATACATAAATACCTCAAAAATACTTGTAATTTTCAAAAATTAACTCTTGATCTCTTGTATGAGTATGGTGCTACACTATCTACAAGGAGGGGACCGAAAAAATTTTATACACGATATTATTGTTGATGTTATGAAATAATATTGATAATGTCTCAAAGAGAGAATATGACCAAAAACGACAAGATCAAATGTTTATCATTGTAATGCAACAAAAACAATATAAAATATGTAGTGCTATTTTTTTTACAATAATAATTTTTTTTCTTCTTATTTTCTGTTTTTTTAGCTCTCTCTTTTTTTAATCTCACATTTTCCCCTGTTTTTCTTGATTTTTTTTTTTTGATGTTACTGTCAGTCATAATTTTTCTTTTTTTGAAATGGTGAGATTGGCGATGCATAAGGAAGAGGCACAAAATCCAATTGAAAGCCCAATTAAAAGAGGATAAACGGGAAGGAGTTGAGGACATAATTGTTCCTGAAGTTTGGGAATGATTGGATATGAAAAGATAACTAGTATCGAAATCAAAATATTAAATTTTGACTTTGATATCAATTAATATAAGACTAAATTCGAACTATTAAACCACATGAGAACTACAAACAAAATCGATGAATTCAAAGATAATCAAAATACAATACTTTGAATTCTTTTTATAAACCGATCGACTTTATAATAAATATTCTAAATAAAAAATAAACTAATCTAATCGGAATTATAAATATTCTCTAATTAACAAAATCAAATTTTTATAATTTATTATAAATGCATCAATCCTAAATATTTTATAATTTAATTTCATTTATTATAGATATATCAATATTGAATATTTTATTTTTAAAAAATTTTACTTTCTTTTCTTTTATTGAGAGAATCAATCTGAAATTTATCTTTAATTTGTTTTGTTTCAAAAAACTTTTCTTGTATTATTCTTTTTCTTGTTTGCATTAGGAATTCATAGTTGTTAAATTTGAGTATCATACTTAAAATCATAATCCACCTTAGTTATTAGTTTGGACATGATCTAGTTATCATCTATATAATAATGATCATATAATAGTTATACAATAACGATCATCATATAATAGTGTGAGGTTATGTTTCTACTTTACTTGCACTAGTGATATTTGATATTGCTAAGTTTGAAGGTCAAAACTATTTACTTTGTTTCTCATATGATCATGCAATGAAGCATATTGAGAATAATAATGATAAAAAAAAAAACTCTATACCTTCACAAGAGCCCTTGCTAAAAATCTTTCATTCCCTTGGCAAGACTACTCCAACTGTTTCCTTTCAGAACATTAGCGTATGTATCACTCTATGAAATTTAGAATCTAAATAACTTAAAAAATATCAATTGCCATCTCTAAGAAGATTTTCCACAATTAATTCTACATTTGTGTGATTGCTAGTTTTGTCTATAATCCAAAGGTTGATGTCCAATAGCATCTACTAGGAAGCAGCTTGGCCAAATAGCAGCAAATGTTTCGACTATTCACCACTTGAAAGCTGACAGGAATGCCACTATTTAGTTTATTAGAATTGAGTAGACCTGCATAATGAATACTTATCACAAGGCCCTACAAATCTAAGTTGTTGTGTATACTCAATGATTGGAGTTGTCACCGATATCATATTTGACCTGTTCATTAGTATGATGTTGATATTTTAATACCTTTTCTACAAAAGAAAAGACAAAGGAAGTTTTTTATTAACAGCATTGATCGTTTCTCAAAGCGTGGAAAAATAAAATTGGTCAAAATATCACTAAAGATTAGATGAAAATTTTAATCAAACAACACAAGTAATTGAACCTGCTTTGGGCTAACTAGGATGGCTGGAGGAGCTTAGTAGAGTGCTCTAGTCATACAAGACCATCCCAAGAGCATCAGTAGGTGAATCACTTTTTAATCAGGTTTTTGGATCAAAGATAGTGATCCCATCAAAAATAAAAGTGTCGTCATATAGGACATTATATTTTATTCATAAGAGTCAAGTTCAAGGTCCATTTTGAATTGTGATTAATAATCAAGACTCTGTGTGATTAAACTCATCTTTAATTCTTCAGATATACTTGAATTGTGCATCAGTATACAAAAGGGAGAAAAAAGCTAAGTAAATCAAGATTTGTAATTTAACTCTAGCAGAAAGCATGCATGTAATACAAAGGGAAACAAGAATTGGAAGGAACCCTTAACTATGCACACCAGACATTCAATGTCAAACTCAAACAAATACTAAACAATGCATTCTAAATGGAAGATTGGGTGCAACAACTTTATGGTCCGTTCTCATCCGAAAAAGTATTTGGTTGAATCATCTTCAAGGGTATACTGATGGATTCCAGTTTTTCTAACAAGTATAACTTCAGAATGATCACTAGCACGCACATCCACTCGATTGCTGTTGCGGCTGCGTTGAAGTTGTTATCGGCTTCAAATTAACATCAACCATGTCCTCCTGCTTGGTGGAGGTGAGTGATTCCATTCCAGGGAGGGAAGCGGCAATTTTGCGGAATAATGGCTGTCAGTGAATCCAAATCATGAGAAATTAGGATCCGGGAAACAGAAATGGAGCATTTGAAGAAACAGGATGTGCCTACTTTGATGTTGAATCCAGCCTTAGCGCTGGTTTCAATAAACATTACTCCGGACTCACGGGCTTTCGTTTCTCCTTCTTCCATTGAGACTTGTCTGCAGCAAAGAAGTTAGCTAAGGGACAGTTTTAATGGCTTGAAGTGCGAGAGGAATGAACCTTTGATCAATTTTCTAAAAAAGATGGAATTTTCCAAAAGTATATTACTGATGAAGCAGGCTTGTATCATTCTGGAGCAATTTTTCTTTTTAGCAATATCAAACACTTGTTAATGGGAAAACAAATAAAACTTATCAGCAAAAAGGATAACACATTCAAGCATAGGAAATGACCTTTTGTCAACAAGATCTGTCTTGTTCCCAACGAGAACTATGATAACGTCACTGCCTCTTTCTGCTCGCACTTCCTCAATCCACCTTGAAGTGTTTAAGAATGATTGCCGATCTAAGAAAGGGCATGCATGGAGTTTAGCAAACCAGAAGTCTAAATCTCTTAAATCAACATAATAATGCAATTTATTTTATGAATCATATTGGTCCACAGAATGATAGAACAACATAAGAGCTTTGCAACATGTTTTGTGTATAGCCAGACAAGTTGGGGAGCGACTTAAATAGACCTAACCAACAGAACTCTGGATTAGTCTTGCAAATTTCACTTATAGGTTGCTCATCTAGCCTAACAATGGTTATTATTGGGGCATGGACAGCTTAACCATCACGAGGATACAGGCAATGTTAATTTAAACCATGCAGATGATGTTAATTCCCTTGCCATCTTTATCATCCTGCATATTCAAACCATCTGAGACGGCAACATGGACACCCTGAAGCAAACACATCCTCAGACTCCGTCACTGTCTGCAAGTCCTTCTCATCCAGAACCAACCCTACACTATCAGTGCCCATGTCGCCACCCATCATCCCCCATTTGTCATCCGTTGCACCACCAGTCCAACCTTAAACAATGGATGAGTCAATCATCCTGATTCCACCTTGAACTCTGACATTAATGAATGCCAACAACTTAAATTGACAATCGTTTGAGATGTCTCAACTTGGAGAAGGTGGGGTGCTTCCTCCAGAACTAAGCTTCAGAAGAGGCAAATTTATACTACAATTTCTCATTTTTTAATCTTTTGCATGAACTATTCATGAAAGTATCTACCACAATATATGAAATCCTTCACTCCTCTTATAGCATTGATCTGGAAAGTAGTGCTGACTCAACCTCTCAAACAGAAATTCCTCCATGAGATCTCCAATATTTTTCTTGGCATGAAATTGTTATCAACTCCTTTTCCATGATTGCTTTTGTCAATCCTCGCTGTCACACACAAGAGTTCCAAGAATTTTTCTAAATCATAATCTTTACTCGAAGGGACACTGATGATCATATTGACCATTCTGTTAGTGTGGCTAGGAAACTCTAACCGACCCTACTATCAGATCCAACTGACACAACCACATGTGGTAACACCCCTCCCTAGGCCTGGACACTCCCTCAACTATAATGCAACTCTGATAGGCACAACAAGTCATGCATCAAGATCACAAAAATTTTCTTACACCTTTCTACTCCTTCATATGCTCTCCAAACCGTAAGTAACCTATACCAAGAACAATAAGTCAGATATCCTGATCGTTAAAGTTTTTTACTCACTCAAAAAATCAACATGGGAGTAACAAAGAGATCTCATTTTGCTCTCTCAATTAGGGATGTACAAGCTATTGAGAAGGAGCTTAGCAAATCTTGTTACCATCTATTACAATGGATATTCAAGTAGTGGAAGATGTGATTCACCATCTCCCCCTAGTCAGCATACTTTTGCATGATGCGTATGGATATGCAGGCAAAGGACGGAGATACTACTCCCTGAAGCAGACATCTCTTCTCTGGTTGCCTTGCTTGCAGCGCACAGACATATTAGGAAGAAGATGGTTAGTATTTCCTAAGGCAACCCCTACTACTACTGATAGAGGATTCACTAGCTATTGCGGCCCCTATTGACATGTTTCCTCTTCCAATGACAGGGTCCAAATAATCTTTGGCTGTAGCATCCTAATGTCACTCCTGTATGGGAAACCTTCCTTCTACAGATCAAGGTTTGGAGCTTTATCATCTCTACTTATTAACACTTTGTTTTAGTCTCCTTCCACCAATCCAGCTAGTTGGATTCCAGATCTTAACCCAACTAAGAGGAATAGCACAAATGTCGCCATTTAAACCCATGATGGATCATATGTACACGAACCAAGCCAGAACGACGTTAGATGCTTTGATGCAATGCTTCAAGGATAAAATAAAATACAAGGTAGTCTCCAAGAGAACAAGAAAGCCCAGCCTTCATAACCAACAACATCGGATCAAGAGCTACTAGGTAGCTTTCTTGTGCCACACCTCTTCAACATGATTGCACTTCATTACACACTTACAAGGCATTCTTTAACATAATCATAGACATACACTCACTGCTACTATGCTTTCAGTGGTTTTGTGGATGCTTTCCAAACATAGTGTTGGTTTTTTGTGGTCATTGTTTTTTCTGGGATGTAATTTTGTTTTTGCTACTTGTAATATAATATTCTGAGTTCGAACAACCTTGGACAGCCCACAAAAGAGATATGTACTCTTGTTGTTTATGTATCCACACTCATGTAATGTACTGTGTCCAAGAAACAAAACTTGTTTTGATCGGTCATATTCATTTAAGTGCATTAGAGAAACTTTAGTTTCTAAATACTTGCTAAAGAAGATGATGACCTTGCAAGGACTTTCTGCATGGGATGCATGACCATAGGAGCTCCTTTATTAAAACACAAGCAATAAATGATTGCAATGTAAAATTTTCTCTTGTTTAACTTAATAAATTGATCATCTTAGATCCTCATTATTGCACAGAAGAAGTCACAACATTATCTATTAGTGACAGAAAAAGGATTAGCCAACTGAGGTTTGAGATTGTTCTCTACTCGGAACCTTGATTGAGAGGAAGGCAATATCATGAGATCTACATGTAAACTGGCTCAAGTTCTAGCAAATCTTTTCTTTGGAATCTACATCAGTTTCGGGAGTCTTGACAAACTATGAAACCAAACAGAACATAAATTACTTACTAGATATATCATAAACAACAATTGCAACAGAAGAGTCTCTAATGTAGCTTGGAATAAGACTTCTAAATCTCTCCTGTCCAGCAGTATCCCTGATGGATTAAATTAGAATGATTAAATAATATAATTTACTAAAATGGTTTGGAGATGGAAAGCATGATACACATGCATCAGTTTTATGTCTGAATCTATATCCTAGTTGACAATATATTCAGACATGAATTCAGATACAGTAGACATTCGAGTCTGCATTATATAATTTTAACATTATTCTTGATCATAAGTAGCTACATACTGAAATTTTCTAAGATGTTTGAAATATTAAGAAATATATCACCTATTTGAAGAAAATAACTCTCTATTAAGGAAGACTGATGGATTGATCGGTAAAATTACAAGGCAAGCTGCTGACAGAAAGGGCTGGGAAAATCACTGGAAAATCTATTCAGTAGCTCTGGGAGGAAACTGTCTCTTATTTACTGTAGAGGAACACTGATCTACCATTTCTACTTAGAATGCAGGCAACAACATGTAAAAGGTAAACAACCTTTAACAAGAAAAACTCTGAAAATTCTTTCTGGTAGGGTGTTGTCCTACAATCCTATCAATAAGTTTTTTCCTTTTTTTCTAAAAAAAACAAAAGGAAAAAGGAATTAATACAAGAAGAAAGGAAAAATACCATCTGATCTATGAAAATTCAAGCAAATATACTGAGTGCATTATAATTGCCAAGATTTTTGATACAACTATAGCATTCTAAAAATTTTAATCAGTATATACATATATACATATAAGTTTTAATATAGTGAGCACCCGTGAGTACCTCTATTGTCTACCGTTCGATCGGATAAATACTATAACTCAATTCTTGAATCATAGGGGATTGGATGGTGGATAATGGAGGTACTCACGAGTGCTCACAAATGAGTTGCTTACCATATCAAAATTCTATATATAGAGAGAGAGAGAGGGGAATGTTATCCTGCATAATATATCCGTAAGCATCCGTGAGCACCTTCATCATCCACCATCCGATCGGATGAGTACTATAGCCCAATGCTTGAACCCTAGGAGATCGGATGATGGATAATAGAGGTACTCATGGGGACTCACGGATGAGTTGTGTAGAATGACATTTATATATATATATATATATTGGTTGCATTAGTTTACAAAAGGAGGTAAACATATTACCAGAGCTGAAGACGCACTGTACGGTCTTCTAAGTACATTGTTTTGGATAGAAAATCAATGCCAATGGTTGCCTGTCATCATTCAGTGACATTGTGGTAAGAAACTAGAGGTTAGAAAAGTTTGCCCAAAGCTATTAGAACCTTAGTCAAATATTCAGTAAAATATCATATATTCATTTGGAAGCAGAAAACCACCAACTATATGAAACGCGTCATTTAGAATCCCAATCTATAGATAAAAAAAAATCACAAAACAAAATCGAATTTTGACTACAGCAACAAATCAAACGCGACTCCAGTTGAAAAGCCACCAGCGTAATAAATATAAAACACGAAATCCCCAAAATGTGATGAAATAGAAATGAGGAGAAAATAAGGATTTCTTGGACCTGATAGGTGATATCGAATTTGTCGTACATGAAGCGAGTGATGATGCTGGTCTTGCCCACCGATTGATCCCCCAAGAACACCAACTTGTACTTGGCTAGAGCCGATACCATCGCCATTCTCCCTTGCTTTGGAAGGGCAAGATCTCAGATGCGAACGAAGAAGAAGACAAAGACTAAGACAGAGAAGAAGAAGAAGAAGAAGGGTCGTCTACTCTTCGAGCGAGGGTTTCAAATTTTAAGCCGCATCCGTTCCAAAAGAAATCGCATCCTCGTCCTGAAACAGGCGACATCAATACTCTCCGCTCAGAAGACGACGCGTCGATCCACTTAGCATTGTGCGTACGTGTCGCTGTCTTGTTGGACAAAATTTTCCGTTCGCATGTTTCGGCCAACTGCCACTCGCGCTGACACGGCGGGAGTCAACCGAACGTGGAGGCGGGGTATTTGCACGATTGTTCTCGCGTGGGGATCACGTGATCCGCGTTCAAAATCCTGCTCTGGTATCGATTGCTTCGTCGACTCGTTGCTCGATTGCGTCGTTGACTCGTTGCTCGTGGCGTAATTGATTGGCCTTTCATAGTTGAAGACTTGCTTAATTGATGACTTAGAAAAAGAGCAAAGGTTGCTTTAGACATTGTTTAAGGAAAGATACCAAATTAAAAGGATGAATAATGTATAAAAAGATGATGAATTATTATTATTATTTTATATATTTCCTAAATCAGATATTAACTTGCAGTACATGCATAAAATAATAGAATTAATTATTTATTTTCGATTATATCATAAAAGTAAGATTTACTCCATTATATTTATTCAGAATTAGATTGTATAATTTATTTTGTTCTCTTAATTCTTTTCCTGCGTAATAAAATAACTAAACAAAAAATATATTTAGGGATGGTATAGTAATGTATTAATTTGTGCAAATTTACTTTGTGAACAATAAAAAGTATACCTTTGAGCTAAAAAAACAAATTAATTTATTATTTTAACATCAATAAATTTTGCTAATATAAAGGCAATGAAAACTTATATTTAGAATTTGTTTCAATTACTTTATTAAAATTTAAAATGATGCGGTTAATTTTTGGTCAATTTTCTCCTAGAGTAAATTTGAATTGGCCACAATAGTATTATGTCAAAAGTAACACAAGTAGCGTTAGTGTTTCAACGATACCCTTTTGATGTTTAAGTAAGACAGGAGAAAATGTAAGATGATGAAAAAGACAATTAGTAGAGAAGAAAATATATCAAAAAACTTTTATTTACCTTAGTCGGCACTTACATAGGAGCTTAACTTCACCTCATCGACTGTGGGTCATCTGTTAGTTGTGCTCTTTGACAAGCTATTAAAGGACAACTATTATAGGAAATCTCTACTTGGCTTGCCACGTGTTCTAGAGCTATCATTGGGCGAGATTATTAAGAAACCAAATGCGATAGTTGTTGAGAAGAATCTCATCTGCAATCCCTGAATTCTTGACTTCAAGGCTCTTGAATCTTGCTGCTCCTGATTCATCTAGCTCTCGACTTCATTGTCTCTCGACTCCTCTAGCTTCCGACTCCCAAGCTCTATATTGGTACAATCAACCTCTAGTCAAGGTTGACTAAGCTCAAGAGAGACTTTGATTGAGTTTCGATATTTGAGTTCACTATAAAAAAATATAGATTTTTGCAACGAAAATATTTTTATTGCAAATAAGTCACCGCAAAAGTTTGCGACAAAAAATGATAATTCGTCGCAAACTTTGCGATGAATAAATATTTCGTCGCAAACTTTATTGCAAATTAGCGACAAAATTTGCGATAAAAAGTATATTCGTTGCAACAATTTGCAATGAAACGTATATTTATCACAAAAATTTGCGATGAAAAGTATATTCGTTGCAAATTTGGTGACAAAATTTATTTTCGTTGCAAAATTTTGGAAAATAGATTTTTAAAATTTATGGTTTTTTGTGACCAAATATATATTCGTCACAGATTTGGCGACGAATATATGTTTTTGTCGCAAATATCTGCGACGAAAACATATATTCGTCGCAGATATTTTTGACAAAAATATATATTCGTCGCAGATATTTGTGACGAAAATATATATTCGTCGCCAATATTTGCGATGAAAATATGTTTTCGTCGCAGATATTTGCGACAAAAATATATATTCATTGCAAATATTTGCAACGAAAACATATATTCGTCGCCAATATTTGTGTCGAAAATATGTTTTCGTCGCAAATATTTACGACGAATATATGTTTTCGTCGCAAATATCTGCGACAAATATATGTTTTCGTCGCAAAATTTGCGATGAATTTTGAAATTCGTCGCAAATCTTAAAATATATGAACAAAAAAATTTTGGCCAGTCGACTAGTAGAATTCACCAGTCGACTGATGGTCCAGATTTTACAACGAATCTAATTTTCATCACAAATCTTGAAATATAGGAAAAAAATTTTATAGCACAAAAAAATTCTAGCCACTCGACTGGTAGAATTCACCAGTCGACTGGTGGTCCAGATTTTACAATGAATTCAATTTTCATTGCAAATTTGGAAATATAGGGAAAAAAACTATATATGCCATACTAAGTTGTAGAAAAAAAAAAGAGTAACTTGATTTATGAAACCGAAACAGTTGCTATTCATATATCAACCAAGTTTAAGGTTGACAAATAACAAATCAATGTCAGACATTAACTTTGCCTAAGTGAGGTACAACCCACCCGGAAACATTAAACAATAATTGTCAATATCTGGCCACATAACACAACTGATTGACATATTTAACAAGATCATGAGCCAAATTAAATAACCTCAAATTAATAGTTCACACATCAGATAGTTAGAAGTGTAAACTGTTGCTTTAATATATTTTAGTGATAACCTAATATGCCACCGCATGCCGCACATGTGTGAAGTAATTAAGCCAACTGCTTGCTACTTTATACAGCCTTGTAAAATTATGATGATGAAATAAATATAAGAAATAAGTGTAGTTCATTCTATATAATACTAACAATTGAAAGCATCTGAAAAAAACACACAGCATTGCAGCTCGTGTCAAAAAACAAAAAGAATTAGAAAGCAGGGTTATTTTCCAGATAACAACTAGCTCATTGACAATGAGAATGAAATACCTTTTTGTTCTCAGCATAGTTGTCTTTCCATATTCCGCTTTGCAAAGCATTCTCTAAATGAAACATATCAACCTATCAAAAAGTATTAGATTATAAGCAACCAGGTGAATCTTAT
>JBAMHZ010422525.1:0-11490 GCA_037177395.1 Alpinia galanga | reverse complement strand
CCGAATATAAAATTTGATTTGAAAAGAAAAGATAAATAAATTTTTAAGCCCAAATTCAACCTCCATTTCATGCGAAAGTTTTCCAACCAAATCAAGTGGAAGCAATATAGAAAAAGGCTAGATTTCTCCAATATTACCAAAGGAAACAAAGGAAAAATGCAGCTAAGAAAATGTTCTTAATTTATTTCCTTCATAGCTTTCTTCTCTCGTAGGAAATGCACCCCTAGACTTCAATTTTATTCTTTGAAAATTGTGCCACCTTTGGCAACACAAACACGAAATATAGAATTTCAATAATAAATGGTAAATTAGAAAATAACATAATTAGATTTATTGTACAATGAGCATCATATGGGCTTTAGAATTACCATGGAAGAATCCTATACACTGGAGAGATAATAGCTACTAACTCATGCTCCTATACAAGGCTGATAGAGTGGTATTATTTATATCAATTCCCATGTTCAGAAATAGTTTTTTTTTACTTTAATGATTAGGTTTTGCATAATTGTTTCTAATTTTTTAGAATTAAGTATCTTTCTTTGTTAGGCAACTCAGTATATTCTTGAGCAAAGACAAGACCTTGCATCATGAATGCTCTACAACCTTTAATAACAGTGACATATAGAAATGTGCACTCAAATACCACTAAAAGGTATATCAAAAGGAGATCCATCACTCAACCCCAATGAATCTGTCAGAATTTTATGTAATGATGAATTGACGACCATAACATTTTAAGTGTGAAAGAAATACATTAAAGATCATGAGGCAAAATATAAGATTTCATAACATGCAAAGCCATTGGTTACGGTACGGAAGTCCAAAATTCATAAAGAAACCCTCTAATGAACAGCACAAAATAAACTACTATGGCAAGAGCAATCAGAAAGCAATCTTATTAATCATCACGACCTGAGCGAACTGAGATACAAGCTTCCCCCATGCAACAGCTCTTGGTGCTCCTCCTTCTTCCGCATGTTTCGTCAGCAGATCCAACTGCGATGGACACTCTACAAGCCCTAGCAAAAATCATTCACAGATGAACAGTTCAGACCCAGCCCGTAAATAAAGGATCGATTTTTGTAGGAAACAATAAAAAAAAAAAATCAGAGCAAAACGTGTGGACAAGGGGAGTCGGCATCCTACCTTGAACAGGCAATTCAATCGGGTTTTCCACTTCCATGTCCACCCTCAAAGCTTCATCAGGCGAGGAAGTATCAGCAATAATCCCATCTTCACGACCCGACAACACCAGCTCCTCGTGATTCACTTGCTCCTTCTCCCTAGGCGGCAGCGCTTTCGCGTCGACCTAAAAAGATTCCAACAGAAGCCCAATCGAGGACACCCCAGCCGAAGGAGATCAGAATCCGGACACGAGGTCGAGCAGAAAGGAGATCAGCATCGTGAGGAGGCAAAGATCGCACCTTTGAGCGCTTTGCGCTGGCGGGTGCCGCCGCCGACGAGGAAGACGACGGGGATGGGCATCGTTTGGCAGCCGACGAGGAAGACGACGGGGATGAGCATCGCTTGGCAGCCGCCGACGCTGAGCTCCGTCTGGTCTCGACCATATCCGCCTCTCGCAAGCCCTCTCCCTAACTGCTCCGATCCAAACAAAAGTTCCACTCCAGAGAGAGAAGAGCAAGCAATAAAGAGGCGGAGAAAGAGAGAAAGGGCCGAAACGGAGAAGCCTGTTGATATGAACACCGCCCTTTATTAATTAATCAATTCCACAAACAATTCAATAAAACTATTTTCCCCATTAATAATTATAATATTTAAATATGCTGATTCAGATGATAGATAATATTTCACTCGCGTTCAACTTATCAATTTTGAGAAAAGATTATTAATAATGTTTCCAGGATTATTAGTGTCAATTAATTAGTTGTTGGATTTTAATTATATTTGTCCACAAAGTTAAACGAGTAGGTGCTTGGACGTGTTTTTTTAACGCACTAATTTAATTGGAATATATATCAAATTGAATTTAATAAAATCAATTAGCATTTTCAAAATAAAATAAAATAAAAATCTGAATCGAAATTATTGGTTTGATTTTATTTAATTTTGGCGGGGGGAAAAAATCCATATCTTCCCTCTTTTTTCTATTTAATTTCCTATCTTTAAAAAAAAAGACATTATAAAAAATCGCATTATTTGTGAGCAGTCCTTTTGTTTTGATGTTTACGTTTTGTTGGATTAGAGATCAATCAAATTGTCATGCTCATAATTATAATTGGATAAATGGATGATGAACGAGTGTGATGGTGCAGGTAGGGTATTTTAGAGTCGGTCTTAGAAGCCCAAGGGCCCTGGGTAAAACAAAAAAAAAGACTCTTTTTCACTATAAAATTTTTATTTTTAGGTCCCTTTCTATATGTTTTTTTTTAAATAGGATTTTGGACCCTGAGCAAGGGCCCGACAGCCCTCTCCTAGGGTCAGCTCTAGGGTATTCAATTCAATTCTCAAGTGTTCATAGTTTAATTTTTTATCTATAGTGTATTTATAGAATTTTCTCTTCAAATAGAATGATAAACTATGAAAATTGAGAGCTATTGTGATTATCCGTGCAAGCGCTTTTCGATGTATTCTAGTGATTAATAGAAATCATTGAGATTTTTATAATTCCGAAGATCCATAGAGCAAAATTGATCATCCTTAAAATTAATTGAGCTGAAAGTTTAAATTTCTAATGTTAATAAAAAATAATTAATAAATAAATGTGGTGACCACCACAAACTTAAGAGGGAAAAAATATGTTAGAAGGGCTGTAGTTTACTCGTCCAAGGGCATTGGGCAGACCGTTGACCTGGTGCAGACGTCAACGAAGAAGTCCAGGCTGAGAGGGCACTGTCCCATGGCAAACAAGTCAGACATCCTTTATTTGGGAAGAAAGCAATAGAACATCTACGTTTTGTTACGAAAATTAGCAAAATATGGAAACTATGAATGAATGTAAATAAAAGATATGATGAGTTTAATTATTTTTTCTTTTCCATTTTACATTTGCGCTAGGAAGAGTAGATGCCTAAAACTTTTTTTTTTAATTTATTAAAAAAGATTGTCTTTTTTCCTGAAATTGATGATCGGAGTTTGAATAAAAACTTACTAGAATTTAACAATTTAAATTAATTAAATGATATCTATAATATTAGCCGAGTTATCATCTAGAAGAAAAAAAAATTGTAGCATTATAAATAACTTCTCGACACAAAGTCATTTGGTAAATTTACATTATTTCATTTTAGAAATCATATGGCAGGGAAAAAAAATTTATTGCTATGCATTTTTCCCACCTCATTTTTTTTTAAAACTATTTCATATCGTCATAATTGCATTTTGCCTCCTCATCCTTTTTTATTGATTGAAAAATGTGTTTACATAAATGCAACTAATCATGTACGGTCAAAACAGTTGTTTTAACTCCTTTTAAATGAGTTTTAATATTGAATTATCCATAAAGGGAGGGGGAGTAGGAATATGTTATGTTGGTGTTTTCCTCTATTTTTTGCTCCAAAATGTTGCATTGTATATTTATTTCTCTTGCCTTGTGAAAACGATTATTGCACAAAAAAAAATCCGTTTTTTATTTCACATTTTCGAATGAGATGAGCATTTTTTTTCCTTTTTTCTTTTTTAAAAAGAAAAACATACGTCTATACCCTAATTCAATAAAAAAGATATATATTTTGAAATCAAGAGCAACAATTTTTTTTCTCCAACTCTTACCCTTAGGTTTATATTCGCTGCAAGTTTACCATTATTTAAGTTATTTAAGAGCTTTATTAAGCTCTATTGATCCAAAACTTATATTTACTAATTAACTACGTCATTGCACAATTATATATAAACTTAATTTATTAATTATAAATATTAGTTAGTATTAATTCTTACAAATATCATTTAGTTAAATGTATATGTACAATAAAGTCATTTTAAAAATAAAGTAGTATCCAAAAATATTTAATGATAATTTTATTGGGTTTGCTGTACCTCAAATATCAAATTTAGTATAGAATTATAAATAATATATGAAAGCAAAAGAAGTATTAATCACAAAATTTTATAAGTTAAACTCATGCTAAACTAATCAACCTTCCTCTAATTTGTCTAATAATTAGATAAATCCGAAACACACACTTCATGTTAGCCTTATTTATTTCTCAGTGTTTTACTATCGTATCACATTTTGTTGCTGTGATTAACTAACTAACTTTTATTTCTGTTTAATTTTCAAAATTTACATATCAAAATTAAGAATGCTTATTAAACAAGATTTTATTTACAAAATCCTAATGGCTAAACTAAAACTGAATATTAAATATTTTGTTTATTAATATAATATATTGATCGATCACTTGGTAAGCATATAAGACTAAAATTTATAATTGCACAACAAGGTCATGGACTAATGATCATAAGATTTAACACGAAGTGAAGTGACGCAGTTTGCTAATGAGAGAATAAACAATCCCAATGTGACAACCAAAAATGACGTATGGACGTGCCTTTCCTAGTAGGACCCTTCAAACCATTCATTATTTTTAATTCTCGTTCGTAGGCACCAGTTAGCATTGCATACTAATAATATACGGAATGACAACGAAACCTTATCTTCTAATATTCACATCAAGTTATTTACCACAGAAGCACTGATTTATACATGTCAATAAGCCGAGATGAAATTTAGCTATGAAAATCAAAGTGAGTGAACCATCGAGATCAGACACATTCTCCTAATAGAAGGTTTCTGACTTGAGGAAGTTATAGCATACCAATTGTTTCATCTCTCCGCCGGCCACTGGATCAAATTGGCATCGAAAGAAACTGCATGGGCAATCCAAGAAAACCATATCAAATATAAAATCTTAGCAAACTAAAACCGACAGCAGAAATAAGCCCCATGGATCAATCTCGCTATCTGACTGTCTTACTTCTGGGTGTTGGGTGTTCAACTAGATGGAAGTCCAGCCTGAAAATCTCAGACCATCTTCTGGGCTAGAAAACACACACCAGCACCATGTCCTCGTGATAATTTTCATTTTCTTTATTCATATTTTTTTATTTTCAAACATCATTCCCACATATTCAAATGTCATTTAAAATATAAAAAAAATAATATCTAAATGGAATATTCTAAAAATAATATCAACAAATGATCATGTTTAAAAACATTCCATGCGTCTCTATAAATAAAATGGTAATAATGTGAACTAACGTACATAAAATTTTAAAAAAAAAACACTATGATTGCAAAGTTTGAGAAACAAAGATTCATACCTTCCATCCATACCAAGAATGATAACAGTATTCTTTTGATGGCCAAATGTAACAATGTAATGTGTATTGTCCTGTAATCGGAACTGTGCCACTGACCATTCAGAGTGGAAATATTTCGGCAATACTCCTAAACAAGGAAACAGCTTCAGATAATGATATGTTTTCCCAATTTATGGTAGAACCAAAGAGAAAACAGATGCTAACTAGCTAAACATATCATATTATTTATATGGCTACCTAAATAGAGGCATCAAACCACTGAGATAACGAATTTGTTTGTAGTTAATAAGGTAATGAAACACACCTTTTACAATTGTATTACCTATTCTACTAAAGTTTCTCTAGATTCTGTTGCAGGTAGTGCTCTCATGAACAAAATCCTAGACAAAGCTTCGACATCATTGAGAGCGTTGCACTTAACCACCATCAAGGGGCTACAAAATGAGATAATCCCGCTCGATCATCAAGTAAGTATGAGATAAATGTCTTAAATCTCCTTGCCACTAATATGGATGTTTTATCTCAAAAGTTTGAACACTTTAATATTAGCACGGTTAATGCTTCTTGTGAGGATGTCGTAAACCGCAAGTGCACGATCGTCGTCAAGTAATAAAAATATTGATCCCACATGGACTAGTTACTTGCAATATCAAATTATCTAGAAGAGATTAATGATGAAGGTTGTGATCTAATGAAAGGAGAAATAAGACGAGCGAGAAGCAGGTAGAGAATCAAGGTTAAGAACAATGACTTCGGTTCATCGCAATATCTATTGTGATGACAGTTCTCTCTTGTATTGATATGTGTTCCTGAAGGTGACTTATCCTATGGTAATCGACAGCCTGATCACACCGATGTATCTACCTAAATACAACTACTTTCATGGCATCCATGCATAGATGACTTTAGTTGCATTGGGAACCTATCATGAGAACCCCACTGATCTTATCTAGACTTACTGCCAGCAACTCATGAAGTCAACTTAGGATAGACTCTTTACACTCTATGATAGCCAAAATAAATGGCCTCAAGAAGTTTTGAATTACTTTTGTGGTGTCCATACATAGAGGACCTTAATCACGTAGGGAATCTATCACTAGAACCCCACAGATCTATCTAGACTTCAATTTTTACTCGTTAGCAAATCCTTAAGTTTAGCTTTGTGGCTCCGGGATTAAGATATACCTTGCAGTTCATACCTCGATTCCCTAACTCATGTGAATAAGTGGCCAACATAAACACAAGTAATCAATAGACACAACCAAAACTAATTCAGGAATAAACATCAATAAACGAAGATCTGCTGCAGGTGGTGCTCTTATGAACAAAAACTTAAACGAAGCCTTCGATATCATTGAGTGTTGCACTCAACCATCTTCGACATCATTGAGAGTGTTACACTCAAACACCATCAGTGGGGTACAAAACGAGATAATCCCATTAGAGCAACAATGTAATGTGTATTTTCCTACAATCGAAGCTGTGCCACTGACCATTCAAAGTGGAAATATTTCAGAAATACTCCAAAACAAGGAAACAACTTCAGATAATGAAAATATTTTTCCATTTTATGGTAGAACCAAAGACAAAACAAATGCTAACTAGCTAAACACATCATATTATTTGTATGGCTACCTAAATAGAGGCATCAAACCGCTGGGATAACGAATTTGTTTACAGTTAATAAGGTACACCTTTTACAACGGTATTACATATCCTACTAAAGTTTCTCTAAAAAAAAATATGGAACCGCCACATTAGCGGCCCCCCACCGCTACCCCTACGTGTGGAGGGGGATAAATTAGGAACCCAGGTGGCCAGCGCAGAAATGCGGAGTCATCGATAGCCTGGCGGTGAAACCCAGGAATTGACCCCTTGCCCTTTCAAGCCTTAACACAGCTGTGCTGGCCATCTGAGTTAGCCCTGGAGACTTACTAAAGTTTCTCTAGATTTTACTGTAATGGTTAATCTGATATGGAATACTTAATATGCAGCTCACCTTTGATGAAAGAAAGATGTGAACTTTGAGTTGGAGCATTTGGATCTGATGCGGGGCGAGGTTTGTCATTTGCTGTCAATCCAAGATTAACCTTGAGGCTGAAAACATGAACAGTTCCCTTGTCGCTCGAGACAGCTAACCATTGCATGTCAGAAGAGAAAGCCAAACTATATATCTCTGCTCTATCAGCGCCTCTTCTTACCTAGTGAACCAAGAAAGAAGATCATTAAAAGGCATTGAAGTGGAAAACAATGAATAAGCAAACATTGCATAAATGAATGACATATGCTCCCAGAAACAAGCAAAAGAAAATCCTGATGCCATAGTTCAGGAAGAGAATTCAGTAAGATTCAATTTCTATAATTTACATTCGAGAAAAAGGAAAAGGCTTACCAATAGTTCAAACAGTAGCTATCTACTGATGAAAACAGGTTCTTGTACTCATCAACAACAACTAAACTTTTATCCGAGTAAATGGAGTTGGGTATATGGATCTTCCTATTTAAATGAATTTTATACTATTTTAGCATTGCTAACCAAGTCTTTGATTTCCCTTTTTCTCAATTAATATGCATATTTATTATGGTTTCATATTGTTTACCTGGGACATTTATACCATCTTAATATGTCTCTTGGAGTTTTCTTCCAGTAAGTGCAATCTTAACTTTCTTTTTAATATTTTCATTTTTTATCTTGTCCATTCTTATATGTCGGCACATTCTATTTAACATTTTTATCTCTACAACTCTTATCTCCAAGTTTCTTGTACTCATCAAGTAAAAAATGGAATACCTCAACTATGACAAGACACTAAATTCAACAGCCTCAAGATGACACCCTATTTGCATCCTTCCATGGAATTCAGATATATTAAGAAAAAGAATAACCAATGCATATATATTACAGCAAAAGCAACTCCTTGAAACCACCCAAATTATTGATCTCTGTTCAGCCAATAAAGGGGGGAAAATAGCAAATTCATCATCGACAGTAAGACAAATAGAAATGTTGGTATCATGGATACAGTTGCATTTTTACAGAAAAAGATGTTCTTAACGAAATGAAGCAAATATTATAGCTGTTACATGGTCACATATCATGTTCTTGCATGTGAAGATAGTACAGGAAGTAAATGTGCAGTTGCTATGTAGATTGTGTAATTTCAGGGAGTAGATTGCAGTTATGTGTAGCTAAAAGTAGAGCTGACAACTCGTATGGCGGTGTGTTAATCATATTATTCTTGTCAATGCACAATTATACAAATAATATAAAACAACGTTTTTAAAAAATAGTAATAATTTATATGACTAGAACAATGCAGACTCCTGACAAATCTTGTCTTGTCAATAACTACTATAACAGGCAATAGTCTATTTGAAGGTAATCAAATAATACTGTTGCAAATGCTACATGCATACAGCATTTGCATTGGCCAATGATCAGTGTTTATAGACAAAACTGTTGGCTTTCCGTATGTATTTGTCAACACACACACACACACACAAAGAAAAATGCAAGGATATGGGGAAATTCATCTTTCCTCGAAGTTAGGATACCACATTCTGGCTTCCCAGCAGTACTCAACTCAACAGCTTGAGCCACAAAGCAAGGCAAATTGGTTTATATGCTTTAAATCTTTGGTCGGATCAAGTATCTCCTAATATTTTCTTCTTTTTATCACTAATCAGCTTTATAAAATACATTTTAAAAAAACGCTATGACAGCACATTTTATGAAATATTGGCATAAAAATACATCAACGCTATTGACTTAGGTCAATGGATACTGAATTTAGCTATATGAAGTTTTAAGCACGACATATTTTATGAAATATTGGCATAAAAATACATCAACATTATTGACTTAAGTCAATGGATACTGAATCTAGCTAAGTAAAGTTTGAAGCACAAAACCAGGTCAAAAGCATTTTCCTTTTGAGCATTACTCATGTAATAGGATCAAAACTAAGAGCCATTATACTTGAATCCTACAGCATAAATATCCATTAACAGTTTCATATTGGATTTGTTGAACCAAAGATAGCTCAAGACAATAGAAAATACAAAGGATAACAATTTACCAGGTCAAAAGAGGAAATCAAAGAGTAAGAGCTCATTTTAAGTGTTTAAATCGGAGTAAGAGAGACATAAGGTAGGCAAACTGAATTCTAATGCTAAAATGGTATAGTAAGATTAAAAAAAAATTCAAATGAACCACAATGAAGCCGCAACACAAAAAAATAATACATTGAAGTCCTTGTCTCTTATTATATGTAGACAAAGAAATTAAATTGATGGCAAGCAATGGAATAAAATAAAGAAGATTAGTAAAAAATCCATATAAATAAGAACTTAATCCTATGTGAGGCCTTACTTCTTGAAGGAGAGTACCATCGACTGTGCTGAATATCCTAACAAGAGTGCCCTTGGAGCTTGCAGTTGCAATCAACCTTCCATCCTGCGACAGAGCAAAACAAGCTATTCTTGAATCGTGTGCCACAATGAACTTCGTTCGCCTTGCTCCATAATGCTCCACCCTGACCTGCCCCTTCTGACCACCTGGGCAGACGAGCACAAGCGACCCCTGTTGCTGTGAAACAGCGCACAACCCCTTGGGATTCGGCACAGTCTCAATCTGATGCATCAACTTAAGGTCCGCGAAATTATAGACGAAAATCTTGTTGTCAAGAACCACAATAATTTTGTCCCTCCGGAGCCGGACGGCACGGACCTCCGAACGGAAGGAGAGCTCCCCGATGCACCGGCTCTGGTGATCATCCCAGATCATGACCTTATTGGGCGGGTAGTTCGGGTTCGGCCCGCCGCCAACGAGAGCGAGGATGTTGCACCGAAACAGCATCTCCACCACGCCGATGCCCCTTCCATCAAAGTCCCGGCGGAAGATCTCGCGGAAAGGGTCGCAATTGTAGATCCGGAATCCCTTATCCGTACCGACGGCGAAGCAACCGTGGTCCTGGTTAAAAGAAAGGTGGAGAAGCGACAGCGCCAGCGAGGCGTCGTTTTCCGCTACCCTAGGCGGTGAGGAGGAGGACGGGGTCACGGGGACTGGCTGCGGCGTCGGAGTCGTGGAGGCGGGATCGAGCGAAGAATCCGAGGTCGGCAGGGAGGTCACATCCTCGAAAGATTCATCTAGTTTCGGAGGATTGCCGATATTCACCTCCTCCTCTTCCTCCTCCTCCTCCTCCTCGGGATCGATCTGCGGGGGCTGGAAGGGGTTAGGATCGTCCACCGGCGGCGGAACGAGCGAAGGCGAACCGGGACCGGTCACGGGATCCGAAGTCGAAGCTGAAGCAGCTGACGCGGTGGGCGAAGAAGGAGGAGGGATCGAGACGGAAGTCATAGTCGGAGGAGCGACGGAGCGGCGAGAGATCGACAATTTTCACGGAATCGGAAGGGCAGAAATGACCGACGGATGGGCGATAAAAAGCTAAATGTCAAGCTCGGCTTAGCGAATTTATCCCCAAAGCCATAAAAATACGCACACCACGCAAAAACTAGAGAGATTAATAAATAAAAATCATATTTAATGAACTAATTAATTGTTTTTATTTCTACATTTATACAATTTGATTATTTTACATTTTTTATTATATGTTTTATGGATTAAATAAGTGTTAGTTCTATTTTGGGATGAGGCGGAGGATTCACTATTGCTATCACTCCTCGTCGAAGGAAATAAGATTTGAATCTTCAAATTCAATAAACAGAAACGCAAGGGAAATATGATGAGCACAACGATCGAAAATAAAACAATAAATCTTTTTTATTTATTTAAAAAAAATTCTCCCCAACAAACCTTCGGATCGGGGGAAAAGAAAAGATCGTATTGGATTTCCTCGTCGCAAAGTAATTCAAATCCGATTTTAATAGAATCGTCGTACCGGCATTTCGTCGTAAGAGATGTCCGGTTCGATCGATGAGGTGCGTCGCTATCACGGGCTCACCCGCTGTCGAGGTAGCGAGGCCGCGTGCCGTGATCGTCCAAGGCCGATGGGTACTCCGTCGCCGGAGGCGGGTACGCGAAGTCGGTGATTGGATGAGGTGCCGGCGCCGCCACGCTCTCGCTGACCGGGAAAACCTGGTAGTTAATGTGCCGGACGCTCCACCGCCCCTCGATGCCTTCTCCATCGAAGGGATCGGCGAGGGGAACGCGGACCTCGCCGACGTCGCGATCGCGGAACGGGCAGC
>JBAMHZ010422495.1:0-11493 GCA_037177395.1 Alpinia galanga | reverse complement strand
CCTTGACAAGATTTGTTTCATATAAGTTGTCGGTCAATAACACTAACTGCATAGTTATTTAAGGTGTGAGATGCCTAAAAGCGCATAGGTGTTGTAGGGTTTGAGGCACTAGGCGCAAGGTAAGGCGCATACCTTGCACCTTGAGTATAAAATTTTTATAATTCAAACATATATAGAGAATTTCTATCAAAATATTTCACTAACAAAATTATAGTGCATAAACTATTAAACAACAATGACTTAGTATCGGGTGACATTTTATTTGTAATAAAAAGGCATCGTATACAATTGGTTATGATTTATAAAGAAAAATCAATGAAATGAAATGAAAATTCTAAACTAATTTATAATTTGAATTTGTGAGGAATGAGATATAATTATTAGAAATGTGAAAGAAAAAAAGAAGAACAAAACCGATAAGAAAACTTATGAACTTAAATTTGTGAGGAAAAAAACATATTGTTATGATGAAACAAAAAGAGAAAACCAAGAAAGTGTAGCCAAATCTAAAAGACTATTGTTGATGAAAAGAGTTCATGTTTAGGAAGGGAGGGGAGGTTGATATTGATTTTTTAGGAGAGAGAAAAAGTCACGCAGAGAGAAATAATTGAAATAGATTTGCAAGGGAGATTGATGTTCATTTTCTAGGGGAGAGAAAGAGTCACTCAAGAAAAATGTATTGCATGCATGCAACCTAATTAATTTAAAGGGTAATAAAGATATGAGTTAGGTTTTAAAATTTTTGTCATTTTAATAAGGCGAGGAAAACTGTGCCGTAACCTCTCAGGAGGTGCGTGCTTAAAAGTGCTTCTTTAAAATATTGTGCTTTGGTCATCACCTAGGCGCAATTGGCGCATTTGGCTGCACCTTGTGCTTAGGCGCAGCCAGGCGCGCACTTTTCACAACTATGTCTAACTGAATAGTAAAATACAAAAGGGTGTTTCCACCAGGTTGGCATTGCTATTTGTGGTGCTTGGAGTATTCCATATCAATAATTGAACATCATTGGCAGTGTTGCAGAGAGGCTGTCAAGTTGCAATCACCTTACCTAACTTGAAATTACTCAACAGGAGCTGTGTTCTTGTCGAAAACATAAAATAAATTGTGAGTTAAAAGAGTAATAAAAATGAGAGAATAGTTACACATGGTTATTGATTTGGCAATAAGCATGCCTAGGAATAATTGTGAGCATGACTAGAATGTTACAAATTTCAAAATGTAAAGCCAAAATCATGGAATCAACTCAAATAAGAAAAATGTACACAATATATCTAATTACTTACCATCCTATACTGACAGATACACTGAAATTCAGATCTCTTGTTATACCAGCATCAAAATAGAAGTAGAGGCATTAGAAGAAAAAAGACTATTAGCATCTTTCCTTGACTTTGATCTTCAAATTTTATTTGTCATTCACTAGCCTTTGCTCGCCTTTTCACCCTAAGGCTCCACTTGTCAGTGGCTCCAAATGTTCCAATTCTACATCATCATCCTTGACTATTATTATCATCAAACTAATGCTTATTTGTATTATTCTGTGGCTGCCAGGCTGGACATTGTTCGTCATAATTCTCTATCAATAGTCCAATAGTCTGATCTTCGACAACATAGGCACCAATATGATGCATTTGTTCGAATGTTGCACATACAAGCTTCTCCATTTGCAACTTCTTTTCTCAATCCCAATACAATTAGCTTAATGATCGTTTCCATCCTCTAAAGTCTTTCATGCCTGTATCCATCTGAGGATAGTATTCTCCCATTTTTCTCTTCAGGGTTCAAGTTGCAGAACAAAACCATGAAAAGAAGAGAAGTACAAGCTAGTGCTTCAATCAAATATCATTCAGGTACAAATTCCTTGTATGCTAGGTAATAATCATTATCAGATGGGTCTGTAAGAAGGCTTACAATCTAGCAATAGCTTCATATCCTGTTTTTCTCCTCGTAATGTATAAATTTTATTTTGGAATTTTTGCTAGTACCAAATTTATACTTGCACATTCTAGTCAAAACTCAAAATATCCCCTACATTCTTTGGTTTAGAGGACTTTATGTTATGAATTTGTCGTGAAATTGTTAGTTATTGCACTTAATCTCCCAAAGTTTTTTGTCTTATTTTTACTAGATTTATTCTTAGTTTTAATATAGCTAATATTTTTCATAACAAGGTAATTCTACATTAGAATTTGTTTTTGTTAGAAGTAATTTGAGATCATTGTCACTTATACCTTTTTATCCCCACATTTATGTATCTTCTTCTAACTTTTCATTACTTTGCCATCCTCATGGTCCTCATGGGGTCATATCTCTGCATAATTTCTCCAGTTAATTGTCTGATATATGGTTTTTAAGTCAATTATCATAGCAATTGACCTTAACACCATATCTATATAATCAGATCATCGGTTCAAATTAGTAACTCTGGCATTTATATGACATCAGTTGCAAGTCAATCATGGCAGTCTTCGGCATTTAAAGGAATGTCTGTTGCTAGCCAATATGGAATTACTAGTGCTGTAGTCTATAGGCCTCAGTGCTACTAGGTCTGTTGATATATTTGGAATCAGCATTAAGTGGGAACAAGGTTTAAGAGCATCATTCCATGCAGGTTGACACAACTGAGAACATTTCATTCTGCTGGCAAACCGACATGCTAGCATGTTGAGACACCCTTGACATCGGCTCTAGTTTTGGAAAAGTTTACCATTATTTCTTTCCACAGGTAGACTGACATACCAAGCATATCGAGACACTCTTGGCATTAGCTTCAGCTTCAGAAAAGTATATGTGAAAGATGACAAGATAAAGGACAAAGAGGTAGAGCCATATGGAGAAGGATAGGCAAGTGCAAAAATCATTGACATGGTAGAGGACAAAGACGATGAAAATGACTAACATTTAAAAGGAAGTCATTGGTGATGAGGTAGAGGAATTGCTTATTAAGTGGAGGCTGAACCAAGTTGACAAGTGGGTTATATATACTCCGCTCCTAGATCAGTGACCTATAACACATGTTGGTATGTAGACATGACAAATGACACCATCTTGTACTGAATAGGTAATGAAACCCCAAGACAGAAAAGAGTTTAGACCTTAGGTGTGAATTAGCTTTCTAGTAGTATGAATGCAACCAACCCTCTTTCACCAAGCTAACATCTTTGGTTTAACACTCTGTTTCTATTGCTTAGTTTCTATATCCACTAAAAAGCTTGAATTTTGAGGAGAATGAGGATATTGATGAAGATATGATTAATTGGATAAAAAATGAGGTTTGAATCAAGAGTGGCTTCTATAGTCCTGTGTGATTATTATGTCCTCTCTCACTCTTAAATGATAAATTTTGTAACACACCATAAGAGCGGTGGAGTATTGGGATGTTAAAATGTAATACACAAAATTAATTTAATAGAGAAGAGAATGTCAAGTTAGATGTGTCGAGTTATTAGAATGGATAACATAAAAATATTAATGATTATTCATGAGTAATTAGGTGCATTTCTAATAGATGATAATGTTGGAAATTGGTTTACATAACCAATTGATCGAGTAGTAGCATGGGCAACTATTTTGAGAGTAAACGTCATAAACTAGTGACTAATTTCTCAAGTAAATAAGAAATAATGTCCAACACTATTCGAGTTATAAAGGGTGGTCCATTTTGATTGGATGAAGACATTGGCTTGAACACGAGTGTTGTTAATGCACATGAACATATAAATTCGAGTATATCTAAGTGTACATTCTTGTGCAACCAATAATGGGTGTAAATTTAGTTGATTTGATTGTCGAATCCTTAAATTGGAGCTACAAATAGAGACAGAATTTATGGTCAAATTTAATTGAGAATATAATTAATGTCAAATTTAATAAAAAATGATAGCATCGGAATTCACATGCCAAAAACTACATCTAAATTTGATGTCAGGCAATGACATAAGTCCGTCTACACACACAATGAGAAAGGGGCATCTAGTGACGACGACACACACACCTACGTGGCAGTCGAGGGCTTTAGCTCATGTGCTTGCACATAGTAGCTGAGGTTCTTGGCCTTGGCGCATGCACTTTTGCAATAGTTAAGTGACATATTTTCTCAAAAAATGCAAAACACACTCTCGTAATCCTCGCTTACTGATTAATTGATTTGTAAATGCATACATGCAGGAGTTTGAACATAAAATAAGAAAGTATTCACTTCTTGGTTGCCACATCGACTTGGAACAACAAATACCAAATGCAATCAATTGTTTTGCTACCTCAAGCCATGCATATTTTCCCGAACAATGCTGAAAAAGGGGGAAAACCAATTAATTTAATCAATCAAATAATGAGATTTTTTCCAGAAAGAGACACCCCAAAAATTTGTCTTTTCACCCCTTAAAAGAAACCTTTCACCCATATAAAAGCAACTTCAATCCTTTTGCTCAAATCTCTCAAGTTTTGATTTCTACTCTTGAGCTCTTTTTTCCCTCTCTCCTGTTTAAAGAGTTCTAAGGCTTCAAAAGTTTGTCGTGACTTGAAATTTGAAGTGCTTTTATCTTGAACCGAAGGTTATATTTTAGGAAACAATTGCCTATAAATCCACTCAAAGGGTGCATCGACATCCAAAGGGGTGTGCTAAGAATTTAAAGGGATACGGTCTATATCATTATATTGATAACCATCGGCTTGAGCCATCGACTTGCCGATGAGCTAATTGACCGGACCCAAATCTTTTGAACCAATCTCATTAACAACGAAAAAAGAGAGAAAATTAGTGGACATGGTCCAAAGATAGTTAAAAAGGACTATGTATTTATAGTTAAGAAGACTGGAATCTTTTAGAATGGAAGATATAAGGAGTAGAGAGAAATTAAAGAAAATATTAGTCAATGTAAAGATTACTAGTAATACAGCTTTGCATAGACTTTGATGGCGGATGAGATTTATGTGGTAGACCTCAAACACGCCATGATGATTGTGGCGATGACAATGATAACTAAAAGCTTGAATGTAACTGGTGACTCAAAAGAAATGAAGTCTCTGTTGATACCTAGTTTCTTGGAAGTGATGTTATTTAATTGAAATTCAGAGAAATTACAAGGATGGTATTTTTAGTCTTGCTGTTGCTATGTTTGAAGCACAGTATCTTAGTTGGGTTCCAAACTTCTTTCCATTGCGTGAATGATGTTGGTTCATTCTGTTTTTTTTGTGAATTTGAAACTGACTAATTTATTTTTACTATAATACCAGTGGCTCCAGCACCACTTGCAACCAAAATTTTTTATTCACAAGGAAGAAATCATCTCCGTTCAGAACTTAAGCATCTTTTTCACGAAGTATGGTCTAGAGAACACAGTGGGGATTCTCCAAATCCATAGCCGGCATAAGAGATGCATAATACCTCCACAGCTCTCATCTTCTACTAATTTTCTTATAGAATAGTCAGAGATGGTGTGTTCCCCTAATTAAGGTAAGAAGTGTCTTGTATTATATTATAGCAGCATGACTTCAAATTTATTGCTTTTTTTTTTCTTCATGTTGCTAGATTAATTCAAAATAATTATGCTGTTCCTTTTTTCTGAATGACTGATTTCATACTACGCAAGATCTTCTTTATAGAGTCTGACCTACTTTTTTTTATCCTTACTTAGGTATTTATTAGTATGAATTTCTAGACCAAACAAGTGGATGCTCACTAGCAAGAATATTCTATTATGTTAGAGTCCTCTTTGTAAATTTGTGTCCAGTGTAAGTATCATTTATTGTAGGGTGTAAAGTTACAATAATAACTATAAATGAAAAGTGTAAATATCGATATGCACCGTGGTCTTAAGATTGCACCTGCAATGTGCCAAGCGCCAAGCGGTTTACCTTGGATATTAATTTTACCCAAGAGAAATTTTATTATAATTATTTGTGTAATGGATTATCATTGTCACAATTTTCCATCAATTACTAGGATTCTACTACAATATTTGGTCAAACTCAGTCCTTTGCCAATTTACCAAAACCAAATTTCCAACATCACTAGTATTACTTTATGCATCAATATATTCTATTTATGCTTGACAGTTGAATCCAGATCTTTCTTAGGGTGCTGGTATTTTTTTCTTCTCTCAATTAATATTCCTACTGAAAAATGACAGTTTCATTACCCTACCATATTTCACAATATGCATTTCCTTTTGTACTTGAATAAATAGTTTGTCCTTGCTCATCAACTTCTTCAAATGTTTCAGATATTCAATCGACGACGATGACGACGACACATCATACGGGAGGCCTGAGGACTAGCTATTTGGTGCATTGATTCCTCAAAAATTTTGTTATTTTGTAAATCCAAATGTAATTGGGAAAATGATGTGTAGCTCACAAATTACCATTTTCAAGTCTCTTGCAATCGATAAAAGTCAATTTTTGCACACATACCATACAACTCAAGTCTGATTAGAAAATGTAAATCCAATTTTGTTCTATAAAATGAGTCCGGAGATTAACTTGATAAATTCCCGCATTTGACTCCACATTGCAGCTATTTTTATACGCTGAAGGTATTCGTATTGCACCAAATGGACAGCCAAATAACTACTGACCTTCTCAACTTAATGCATCTTTCTGATTCTGATTTAAAAGGAGGATGCATCAGGTCGGGCATAGTTTTTTTATGAATTTATCTCTTTTTATTATCACTGTAGGACAGACAGTGAGGGGCACTAGGTATCTCTTTTCATCATCACTGTGAAACCGACGATGAAGACTATCACTGTAGGACAGACAATGAGGGGCACTAGGTATCTCTTTTCATCATCATTGTGAGACCGACGATGAAGACCACTGAGACAAACGTAGTCGTCTTTTTGCCACAAGGAGAATGCATCAGGTAACTCCTTCGGTCATATTTCTGCGGCACCAGTAGCCAAATTTTTACGGCAATTTGTTCATAAAAATAAATCTAACTTTTATTACTAAGTTTTTCATTTAGTTTCGGTATTTTGGATTTTTTTTATAGACAGTTATTGTAAAATTTCAGAGTTATGAATTTCTGTTACAAAAATTTGTATCCTGTAATATCTCAACGCCGATTCTATAAAACAAACAAAAAAAAAAAAATCATATTTTTAAAATCTAAATTTATGTTTATTTTGACAAAGTCTATGCTAATAATTTGTTTTCGAGTTCATGAAAGAAACAATTCTACAGTATCTGTATTTAAATTCAGACTTTTTTTTTTATAAAAACAGAGAAAAATCCATTACAAAGGAAGTTCGGTAAAGGAGGTATACTGACACTACCTATTCAATAATGCGTACGTCAATATAAACTAATTTTACAATTTTATGGAAGTTATATTTTTTTTTAATCTTTTTTTATACATATTTTTAACAGTTAATTGCAAATATCCTAAAAAGTTTATTGCAAGTTTCCAAACACTCACTGCTGTGTTAATGGTCGTAAGTCTAATGAATCTTTTTTATATATAATTACTGGCCGATCATAAAGTGTTTGGTGTTCAAGAAAATAACCTGGATAATGAACATGGTGGGTAATCAAACACATTATTTTGTTCTAGGTTGAATTATCAGACGCTCAGCCCTAGAAATTCTGGGAAGCTTGTGAATTTTGGCTCCCACCCCAGTGCAGCGCGTGTTTTTGAGTTGTTCATCCTCTTCCCCAGTGGACCTTCACTTGCTAGTCAAATATAAAGACGTTCAAATAAGAGATGGATAACTAGAAGTTGATAGATACTACTTCAAGTTCAAGATGGCTTGCCCAGAAATGCAGAAACTTGCCTGTAAACTTCCCGAATTTTTTGCTGAATTTTCCACATCGGTTCACACAATCCATAATTTCTTGCCTGCATCAAGGACACTTGTTGATGAATGTATAAATATAATGGCAGAACAATTAAAGTGCACAAAATCTGTGACTGGAAGAATATTTTTAATGATGGGCTTGTGAAGTGAGAATGTCCTTGTAACTAGACCTCGATACAGGATAATTGTCGCAGCCTAGAAAGATTTGGCCTCGAAGCTTCTTTTTCATGATAGTAACTGCAAGGGAGGCTGCATCCTGCAATGTACAAAATTATAAGAACTTGAATACTTTGCCAGAATGTGCATCCTAAATAAGTTTCAATGCATCAGATGGAGATCTAAGCCCTTTCTAAAGGAGGAAAAGGGAAAAAAAAAGTAGAAATGGATGGAAAAAAAAAGGGAAAAGAATGTTCTTCTTGTTGGGGATCATGGAGCCATGCATATCAATCATGTTTTAGCCATAAGTTCAAAAGGTCATCGAGGAAAAGCTAAAATAGGGAATGGAGAATAATCCTAAAGATGTCATACAGCGAAGATGATGGAAAGGATAATAACCTCATAATGAATAAGGTTCACAATGTGATCAGGACGAGCATCAACTATTTGTTTCTCCAACCAGTATGTGTGGGCACCTCTATCTTCCTTGTACGAATAGTTAAGAACAAAGCACTGAAGCAGTCCATAAATATAAACTATTGCGAGTCATGAAATCTATCATAGTGGATTTGGTTTCGTCTTGTGGAGATTCTTAATTTTTGAACTAAGGAAAACATTGCACCTCAATCCAAGAGAAAATCAAAGGATATGTATAGGCCTGCTAGCCTCACAACGCAGCCCCCAACATCGAGAGTTTCTTTTTCTGCTTTTAGAAGAACATCAGTCCGAGGGCTTCTACCAATAGCTACAAGAGCAGAGTCCTACATAAAAATACAAAATATGAATACTGAATATACACTCACAAAATGGTACATATGGCAAGTGTTACAAAGTATTTAGCTATTTCTTTGTCAACTTTTGATATTTGCTAATTGTTAGCATGAAACAGTTATAGTTCAACAAGAGAAGCAATTATTACTAAAAGGGAATAACTTTCTTTTGATCTCCTGAAATAAAAGAATGAAGAAATTCAGAGGAGAACTTAAAATTTTGTAGTATGGAAAAAAAAAAAGAGTATTATCATTTTGCATGAACAACCTCATTGCAAAAACCATTATCATTGCAATCATATAAAGCGGAACTCGATGTAAACAGGAAGCAACCTTCACCACTCCAGTTTGATGCTGCCGATCTGCATGTGGTCATCATCAGTTTAAACCATACCATGTAACTCGGGAAGTTAGGACTTGATGGAGAAATAACAGACATAATGATCAAGAGAAAATAGGCATTAGTAAACTTGAAGCATCATAAGAGATCAATAAGCAACATAATCCTTCCATCAAAGTATTAACTGATTATTGAACAATACAAATAAATTAAAATAATTCAAACTGGCTTCTAGATCGAGATAAGAATGCCGCTATAATGGAGTAGATCTGAATCGTGTGTCTCATATGTGGCAATCAAGTTTAGGGAACACCTTTTTGTCATTTCTCTTTCATTGAAGTGGTTCTGGAGTCAATATACGTGCCAAGGGGCACAATTTTATAATTATTCAATGTTGGCCAAAGGATCAGAGAACCCCTGGTTCCCAACCTTCCATGATTAATGTCACAATAATCTTTTCCTGAATCATATGGAAGTGTCAAGTCAAACGTACTTTTGAGGGATGCAACTCCTCTAGCAACCCACAGTTCACTTTATGTTCTTTTTTTTTTTCCGTAGTAGACTGAGAGAAACTACACCACGGACCTACTGTAGTTCTTTTCTCGCCTTTTCTTTAACTTATTCATTAGACCTCTAAGTGAGTTGTTCATGGAGCAACTTGTTTATGAAGGATCTTGTGGTGCCTCATTAACATGCTGCATTTTCTCAATGACTTGAGCTAATAGAGACAAGGACTTATACTAAAAGTCCATTTCATCCAATGACATCAAATCTGGTTTCATGCAAATGAGTTCATAAAAGCCTTCATAATTTAACATGTTCGTTGGAAGATAAAGAGTTACGACAACCCAAGATGAGCTTTTAAGGTGATAAGACATAAGAAACTCTGCAAATTAAACATATTCCATCCTGCTTTACTTGTTGAAAAGGTTTTCAATTTAGAAGTTAAAACTACACTATAATGTGCACCTGACATCACCAGGGTAATCTGGTGTTCGAGATGGAGGAGCGCAGAATATAACATAAGGAAATTTGTAGTTATGTCCAGATCCTCTCAAAGAAGGAGTGATGCCAAGTTTGATTAAATCATCATGATGATCATTTGTCATTGTCTGTCCCCAAATCTGACAATCTAGGTGCTCCTAGTCATCAATGAGATTTATAAAATCATACCACCTTGAAAACAGCTTGATATAGTAGTTGAACAATCTGAAGTTTGCATCAACAGAAAATTATTAAGAAAAAAATGATGCTTCATGGCAATGCAACTGATTTTCTACAAAAAGAAGGAACAATAACGTTATATAAAAGTACAGATCAGTCAATATTGTTGAATATCTTAAAATAAGCAGACATTCAGTAGACTGGCATGAAAATTTTACAGAAACAATAATTCTACATTCTAGGCTGATGAAATGTAAGTGTACAGAATCTTATTTATTTACAATTGATTTTCAGCTTTAGAGAATTTAATGTGAAGCTCAATTTTTTGACAAGTGGGTCAGCAAACTGTCCTTTTCATCAATTACTTGAAATTTTGCAATTTTCAGAAAATAAAATAAAACAATTAAAAATAAAAATTAAATGTTTTCCCATAATTCACCTCTAATAAATTTAATTATGTAAAAAAATTCAATTCTAAATAGTTATTTTATTTATCTCTTAAACTTACAAATTCTGTTTTGTAAAAAGGGAAAAAGTTTTCACAAATTTTACTGAACCAAGCAAGATATTAGTGGTAAATTTGGGTGATAATCATACAAATTCAAATCATTTTTTGACTGAGATTATAGATTAAAAGTTATAACGGTCAGATTAGTTTTGGTTGTGATCAAATTAACTTGATGTATGACAAATGGCACCACATGACCTTGAAGAATAAAAATTGGCAAACACAAGGGAGAAGCAACCACCAAACTAGGTGGTGTCTTTTTTTGCTGAAATCACATTTTGCAAGTCTTTGTTGATCATTACAGTTCTCAATTGTAGGTTCAAATTTTTAGGTAAATCTAATTTTGGTACCCTCTGAGTGGATTGAAATCTATGAATAAAAAAAAAAGTTAGATCAAACCATTCAGATGTGTATCATAGATAATGACAATTATAAATGGCATGAGGCCGAGTAGTTTATTCAAGTACTTCAACTAACCTTTTGCCACTTTTCAGCTACAATGCGGCCAAGAACACCAGGGCCCACAATTAATAAATCACTCTGCCCAAGCGCACTGGAAGATGCTCTTTTTAGTCCAGCAGCATCTACTAGTCCTGATACCAAAAATTAGAAATGTACTTTAGAGGCCAGAAAATGTCAATCGTATTTTCAATGCCATGAAATGGTGAATCCATTATGATGGCTATAAAAGTAAAGCATATGTTGATAAAAGCTCCTTTCCTTATAAATAACACCAAGGTCAAATTAATTACTTTG
>JBAMHZ010422485.1:0-11494 GCA_037177395.1 Alpinia galanga | reverse complement strand
TGCAAGGGAAAGTCCAAGTTGCGACTTGACAAGGAAAGTTCAACATCGGTTGGCAAGGGAAAGTCCAAGTTGTGACTTGGCAAGGGAAAGTCCAAGAGCATGACTCTTGGCACTTAGCACGACTAAACTGATAGAAGCACTTGAAGGCTAGCACATGGAGGTGTGAGGCTAATGGAAGTGGCTTGAAGGTTGAGGTCAAGGATAAAGTGAAGTCTCGGAGGTGTAGACTCTTGGCACTCAGCGTGACTAAGTCGATGGATGCACATGAAGGCTAGCGCATAGAGGTGTGAGGCTAATAGAAGTGGCTTGAAGACTATGGTCTAGGCTAAGGTGAGTTACAAGTGTGAAGGAATCACACTTAGAGGAGTAAACCTCAGTTTTGAGGTTTAATAATCGACTGGTAGGGTTGGCCAGTCGACTGGTGAAGGGTAGTTGAGTTGGATTTAACTGTAAATTGTGATCAGGTTTTTTATGCCTGACCAGTCGACTAGTGAAGGTCAGTCGACTAATGTTTTGATTAGTTGACTGGTAAATATGACATGGATAAGTTGTCCGACGTGAATTGAGCCATTGGAGAGACGTTACTCACAACGGATAGTTGATCAGTCAACTGGTGGTTTATACTAGTCGATTGATGAAGGCCAGTCGACTGGTTAAGGGCCCAGTCAAATGGTGTAGCCCAATTTTGCCCCTTAATGTAGGTTATAAAAGAAGCATAAGGGGGAGAAGATTGGTGTTGGTTCTTGGAGAACTTAGAGGAGATTTTTCTACTGTAATCCGGACCTCATAGTCCATCCAAACTACCATAAGCTACAAGCGACAAAGCGATCTCATTTGTGTAAAGCTTTTCTTTACTTGCATTTGCTTTAATACTTGTGTATTTAGCTTATAATTTGTTGTAGTTGTTGTATATTGTTGTAAGAAGGTTGCTCCACCTTGGATTTGATCCAAAAGGAGGGAAAGCTAGTGATGCTTTGTGTTGGGGAGTAATTCACCTTACGAATCGCCGTGAAGTATGAGCTAGAGCTCCGAACCACGTTATATCTTGTGTATTTTGCATGTGTTGTCTCTTTTATCGTATTTCTATTGTATTTTCGCTATGTACTAACGATCTTGTAGACAAGCACAATCGAACCGAGCAAACAACCACGATTGGAGGAAAATGCTATTCAGCCCCCTCTAGCAATCCAACGGTCCCTAACACTTCCATCAACCTAGTCATACTAAGTGCCAAGAGGTCATGACTCTGGGACTTCACCACCTTTCAGCCTAGACCTTAGCCTTCTAACCACTTCTCTTAGCCTTATACCTCAGTGATGCCCTGAGCTCATGCTCGTCATCCTTTGTGTTAGCCTTTAAGTGCTTCCATCGGCTTAGTCGTGCTATAGGGTGTCCACTGCCAAGGACCACATTCTTGTACTTTCCCTTGCCAACTCATGTTGGACTTTCCTTCACAAGTTGCAACTTGGACTTTCCCTTGCCAACTCATGTTGGACTTTTCTTGCCAAGTATCCATTCTTAGACTTCTCCAATTGTCAACTTCATGTTGGACTTTCCTTTGCCAAAAATCCATTCTTGGACTTCTCCAATGCCAAGTCTCACTACTTAGACTTTCCATTGCCAAGTCAACATACTTGACTTTCCAACATTCTCCTCCATGACACATATGGTCAAACCATATTGTCAAACACAAGTTGTCAAATATCAAAATCCAACTTGAGCTCAACTCGAGTATAGTCAATCGTGACCTGGGTTGATTGCACTAACAATCTTCCTCTTTTTGATGTTTGACAACACCTTTAAGTTAAGCTAACCAATAAACCCAACTTCCACTTCATATGCTAAAGCACAATGAGAGTTAGCCAAACTTAACACCTCATTTCTTCCCCTTTAGCACACATAAAAAAGGTTGTCAAAAATCTTCATGTCAAAGCATATTAAGAATTTTCCAAAACTCTCAATTCTCCATACATTCTCCCCCTTTACAACAAAGGGATCCATCATATCATAATGGATAATCTCCCCCTAAAGGCTTGCTCCCCCTTGACCATTGCACCAACAATGTCTTTGGGAATCCCCTAAGCCTATAGGTAAGTCAAACTCCATATTGGCCCCATGGTCAATATTGACTCCTTCGGTTATAAATGCTTCATCATATCTAGATGGACCATCTCTCCCTTAAGACTTTCTCCCCTTGACCATTACACCATCAATGTCCTTGAGGAGTACCTCATCCTATAGGAAGTCAAAACCCCAAACAAAAAGGGCATAAGTTCAACATTGAACTTTCACATCGGTTAACTTTTACTTTCAACCCTAATTTAACTCTCTTATCCATTTCATCATGAAATTATATCCTTCCCATGCTTTCCCAAGCATATTATAGGGCTAGGAGTGCTCCTATCACTTAGGGTTGAAGAAAAATAGCCAAATAGACATTATTCATCCTACTATTAGACTACCAGTCGACTATGTCAGAAACCAATCAACTAGAAAACCTTCTATACGCATGTACAATGGCTACAGTCGACTGGTGCCTTCAACCAGTCGACCAAAAAATATTCTATACTCCAGCACAGTGTCAGCAGTCGACTGGATACCACACCAGTCGACTGATCATAGCTCCAGTCGACTAGTTTCTGCACTAGTCGACTGGTTTCTGATGTAACAGAAATCCAATTTTCAGAAATCAAATTGAGAAAATCATAAGTAATTATGTGATTTTAAAAAAAACTTAAAACTTCATACACATAATACTTATGTCAAACATAATTGAGAAAAAATATATTTTTATGAAAATATCCTTTATTTTCCAAGTTTGATACAAAGTTAGAAACCATCGAAAACTTCAATGTTTTATGCCTACTTTGCATCAATTTCCTTAATGGTTATTGCGATCAAAAGATAGACTTCACTAAGGGTTTTCAAAATGATTTTAAAACTCAATACAGGATCATGATCTATGGGTTCAATGCACATAACTTGTACATTAGCTTTCTCCATAATCCCCTAATATCCATTAATGAGTTTTGAGTTCATTATGATGCAATATCAATACATCTTGAACTTAACTTATGTTCCTAACATCTCACTTGTGTCTAGGTGTATCAATACATACACAAGTTTTCTTTATAGTTTTGTGAGATGTAGTTAGGTTCTTTTCCCTAAAACTAAGGGATCATACATTTTTAATTAAGTAAATCAATCTTGATTAATGCATGATTATGGTCATAACATATTTATATGCATATTTTCAAAAGAAAATCTAGCATAATCCTATATGATGTATGATGTCATGATGGGTCAAAAACAATCATAATCATTTATATGATATGTTTAAACTAAAACATATAATTATAATGTTACGACATGTAATTATCAATCAAAACATGGTATATGTATAACACTATAATTTCTAAGGTATTAAAAATACCTAAGCCATAATTTTAATTGTTATTAATTATGATTATGTCAAATATCCTATTTGACATAGTTGTATTTTAACCCCTTTATTGTGCCAAATCCCAAATTTTGGCACACCATGACGACTAACCTAATTTGTGCCAATCATAATCATTTTTCAAGTTTCTTCCAATTATTTGGCACATCCTAAAATCCTTTTAGGATTGATTTCTAACATTGTTTTCAAGGTATCACAACCTTAAAAATGTTCCAAAGTGTCAACTTTATCAATGGTTAGGTTAACTATCTATCCAATTAGGGTTAACACACCTTAAACCCATCTAGTATGATGGAATCACACTCTTAGGAATCTAATACCTATTGGAGCTCCTTGGGTTAACTAGGTACTCATTAGGGATGACCTCTCTAAATGCTTTCCTAATGGCCCTCCTAGGCTTGTTAGCCTTGATCATTTGGGACTTCAAGGTTAACTTTAGAGATTGTCTCCCTTGTGACCTTAGTCCTCTTGATGACTTTCCTAGGCTTAGAAGCTTTATTCACTTTGGCTCATCAAGGTTAGCCTTAGGGATTGCTTCCCTTGTAACCTTGACCTTCTTGGACTTTGGACATGTTCTATAGGTATATGGAACATTGTGATAGGTAGACATTTCACTTAGGTTTGTAAATCAAACCCTTGTCCTTGGATTGACTATTGACATTAAAACCTTATCCATTAGACCCTATTATCATGTTTTTCATTTTCGTAAGGGTCTTCTCCATTTTCTTAAGCTTTAACTTTAAAGCTTGATTTTCCATTTCCAATTATAAATGTCCATTGACATTTTGGACATTCTTATTTCTTTTAGGCATATGTTTATCTTTCTTAGGGTTAATGCCTTGGTTGTCCTTAAATGTTATATTCCTAGAGTTAACTACCCTAGTATTATTTTTAGGCCTAAGTTCAAGGTGTTTGGCTCCTAAACACATATGATTGTTCCTAAATTGGTCCTTAGATATTTGATTATAATGCTTAGCACCTAAGCATACATATCTATTTCTAGGCTGGTTCTTAAGTCTAGAATCATGACATTGAGTATTTAAATAATAATAATTATTTTTAACATATTTATCATGATATAAAATAGCATTAAAATTATATACATTAAGCTTTATCTTAAAGACTCCCCTATATATATATGAAGCTCTTCTTGTATTCACTCTATTAGTCCTTTCTTTTAGACATGAATTCCTATTCCGAATTTTTTTTCTTTTCGCCTTCCCATTAGGGCTCAGAGGAATGACTATAAATTATTTATTTATTTATGGTTACTGTTTTGTTTTTTGTTTTTACTGTATGCGGGTTTTAAACAGAAATGCATATAATTTGCGGTGCATGTGAGGAATGACCGTACGTTGCGACTCATGTCCCGCAAACTCGGGGCAGCCGCATGGCGCCTTCGACGAGAGGTACTTCATCTTCCCCGACGACGAGCGGAGGCCACACCGAAGGAAACCCAGCCCCAGCCAGGACGCCGATCCAGTAGCGTCACCACACCCGGGGCCTTCCTCTTCTCAATCCATTGTTATGCATCTGGCGGAGGGAAGGAGGCGAGGCACCGACCGATGGTTGCCGAGGTAAGGCCGGGAAGCCTTCGTAAGGAAGAAGCGGAGGAGGAACAATAGTTAGCAGTGATTGATGAGAGGCGAAGGCGCTGTCGCAGGCGCGGGCGGAGAGCCGAATCATCATCCTTTTCCTCCTCTTCCTCCTCAACTCACCAATGGAAACGCGGCGGAATAGTTCTTCTGATGCTCTGCTTCATGATTCTACCCGACCGTCATCTCAGATGGAATGGCAGATCCGGCCAATTATGGGAACCCCGACCGCGAGATCCAACAGGTACCCAAATCTTCTCTCCGACATGAATCCCAACCTAGTAATTAGCACGATTACCTTCCCTTTCATCGTATTTTTTTAACTCCAACACAGAGAAGTTCTTTCATCGTATATTTCTAATGAAGTTACTCTCCTGTTATTTATTTCAATGTTTGAAGGCGCTTGTTGCACTGAAGAAAGGCACCCAGTTAATCAAGTATAGTCGCAAAAGAAAGCCTAAATTCTGCCCTTTCCGAATTTCTAATGCGAGTTACTGTTGCCTTTCTTCTTATTTACATCATCTAATATGAGTTTATAATAACTCTCTCTGCTTTTGTGTTCGCAGGATGAAACTACATTGATTTGGTTATCTCATAAGAAGGAGAAAGCCATCAAATTGTCTTCTGTAATACGAATTGTTCCTGGACAGAGAACTGTATGTGTCATTTAGCTGTTTGAATGGAGAACGATTTTGTTAATATGATGAAACCATGAATAAAGTGCAAACTTTCACAGGCTGTTTTTAGGAGATATCTGCGGCCGGAGAAGGACTACTTATCGTTCTCTCTTATCTACAACAACGGAGAGAGATCTCTTGATCTGGTTAGCGTACGAAACATGCACATTGGCTTGATGTTCTCGCTTAAACCATACGATAGAATGGTGACATATCTTTCTTCTTCTGTATAGATTTGCAAGGACCAAAGCGAGTTGGAACTGTGGATTGGAGGACTCAGGGCTCTCATCTCTTCAGTGCAGTCTCAAAGTTTGAGAACTGATAACCAGAGCGACGGGATTCTCTTCTCCGATGTAAGTGATATTTGTTCTTGTACATCCTTTTGCTGGAAACATGGGCAACACTTAAAAAAAAAACTACCTCTACGTTGTTTTCCTCAGGACGGAGACTCAGTATCGAGTGGCCATACTTACGGACTAGAAGGCAGTTTGAGCAGACCTCGTAGCTTTTGCTCAAAATATCACACTGGTGGCCATTCAACGAGATCAGATGTTGGGTCAGATCACACAAATATGCAACTAAGATTAAGCAACGGAGATGGTGTGCGACTAAGCGTTTCGAGTGCTCCCAGTTCCTCCAGCCAAGGTTCTGGCCCTGATGATATCGAATCTCTAGGCGACGTGTATGTGTGGGGAGTGGTATGGTCGGATGGACCTGTCGCTGATAGATCTCCAACTCCAACAGATGTGTTAATCCCAAGATCGTTAGAATCAGATGTAGTTTTAGATGTTCATCAAATAGCGTGTGGTGTTCGTCACGCAGCTCTAGTTACGAGGCAAGGGGAAGTATTCGCTTGGGGCGAGCAGTCAGGTGGTCAGCTCGGCCATGGCGTCGACAGATACGTGAGCCGCCCCCGTCTCGTCGAGTCGCTGGCACTTTGGAATATAGATTCCATTGCATGCGGTGAGTACCATACTTGCGCTATATCCACTACCGGAGATTTGTTTACCTGGGGAGATGGCACCCACTACGGTGGACTTCTCGGCCACGGCACCGATGCCAGTCACTGGATACCGAAGAAAGTTTCCGGCCTTCTGGAAGGGATGCAAGTTATGTCCGTCGCTTGCGGTGCGTGGCATTCGGCGCTGACTACGTCGAATGGTAAAGTATTCACCTTTGGGGATGGGACGTTCGGCGCTCTTGGACACGGCGACCGGCAAATTCTGGTGCGCCCGAAGGAAGTGGAGTCCTTGAGCGGGTTGAGGACCACAAAGATCGCCTGCGGTGTGTGGCACACTGCGGCCATTGTCGAAGTGATGGGGCAAGCCGACGGTAATCTTATTTCTCGCAAATTGTTTACTTGGGGCGACGGCGACAAGTACCGGCTGGGTCACGGCGACAAGGAGACGCGCCTGGTGCCCACTTGTGTCCCATCGCTTATCGACTACAACTTCCATCAACTGGCCTGCGGGCACAACTTGACGCTCGGACTCACAACCTCCGGCCATGTTTTCACGATGGGCAGCGCGTCTCACGGCCAGCTTGGCAACCCGCAGTCCGACGGCAAGGTTCCGTGTTTGGTGCAAGACAAACTGGTAGGTGAGTTGGTTGAAGAAATTGACTGCGGAGCCAGCCACGTTGCGGTGTTAACGTCGCGCAGCGAAGTGTATACGTGGGGAAGAGGCTCCAATGGTCGACTTGGACACGGAGACACAGAGGATCGGAAAACGCCTACCCTCGTCGAAGCTCTCAAGGACAGGCACGTGAAAAGTATATCCTGCGGTTCGAATTTCACGGCTTGCATTTGCATCCACAAATGGATTTCCGGTGCCGACCAGTCAGTTTGTTCGGGGTGTCGACAAGCATTTGGCTTCACCAAGAAGAGGCACAATTGCTACAACTGTGGGCTGGTACATTGCCATGCTTGTAGTTCCAAGAAAGTGTTGAAAGCCGCCTTGGCGCCGACACCAGGCAAGCCTCATCGCGTGTGTGATTCTTGCTATTCGAAGCTGAAAGCTGCTGAGTCCGGCAACTCCTTGGCTGCTAGCAAGAAGGCTGCAATTCCTCGTCGATCCATTGATATCAAGGAGAAGCCAGATAAAGGGGAAATGAAATTTTCGAAATCTCTGGTGTCGCCGAGTGTGGACCAGACGAAATACGTCGAAGCTAAATCGATGAAGAGCGATGCCAAATCTGAAACTTTGTCTATGCTCAGAGCTCCGCAGGTGCCTTCGCTGCTGCAGTTGAAAGACCTCTCTCTCACTGGCTCGATCAGTGCGCTTCAAACTGCTCTGAAACCAATTGTTCCGTCGTCGCCTCCTCCTCCTCCGCCTGTAAGCTCCAGGCCGACATCGCCGTACTCGAGAAATCCGAGTCCTCCACGCTCTGTTGCTCCTGTGTTTTCCAAAGGGGTCACTGATAGTCTCATGCAGTCTAACGAAATTCTGAGCCAGGAGGTCCAGAAGTTGCAATTGCAGGTGCATTGACCACTTTTTTTAAAAAAAAAAAAATTGTTGGGAAGATTCGTTTGTTCTTTGTTTTCAGTAAGTTCAGGGCAAATTCATTGTCCGCTCAAAAAAAAGACAATAAACCTCGTCTTCTAACAGGTCAAGAATTTGAAAAAAAGATGTGAAGTGCAAGAACTCGCCATGCAGAATTCAGAACAGAAAATTCAACAAGAATCTGCCAAATGCATTGCTGCCGTAGAAGTTATCAGAAATCTCAACGCTCAGGTGCTCTTACATATATCTGAAATCATGCGCTTTGAAAACATACAGAAATGAATACTTATCCAGCCACATTCTATGCATTTAGAAAATTCAAACATTCCCATGTCTTTATTGGGATTGATTTTTCATATATGACATCCATATTTCTGGCCTGCCTTCAAAACTTATTAAACTCATCAATGATTGTTTTCTTTAATCTACATGAGGAATTGATCCCTTGACATAAAAGATTACATTTAGGTTTCTAACCATTTAAGATGATAAGTTGGTGGCTTGTTGTTTATTTCCAGTAGTTGTTCATGTATGAAATCCCAAGATATGTGACAGAGTATCCTGAAGAATGATCTTCAAATTAGTTTGATGTTGTTGCTTCTCGGATGTACATAATTAATGTTAATGAGCAAGCAATTCATCCTCAAGGGATTATGTTCTTAATGATCTCTGAGACCTCCTTGGTGATCATGAACTAGAAAATAAACAATTTATATCGAGCCATAACATGTTTGATCTTATAAAATTTGATCATGTAACTTCTCTTATAGAAATCACTAATTCTTGGCTTTGTATATGTTGGCTCCCTTTCTCACAAAAAGCTGAAGGATATAACAGAGAAACTGCCCTCTGAGTTTGATCATAGCTTAAAGGAAATTCATACTCAAGTAGAAACATTCCTGAAACACAATGAAAGTATCAAATCAGACATCTCTTCGACGATGGATTCATTATCCGGCTATCAACTCCTAACTCATGATGGCGGTCACAACAGTAGTAAGTTGGCAATTGCTGGTAACCAAGAATCAGCCTCTCAACAAGGCATTGACAATGGCACCAAATCGCCTAGAGTAAAATGTGACAGTGATGGAGAAACAGAGCTCATAGAGCAGTTTGAGCCTGGTGTGTACATTACCTACATTCAACAAAGCAGTACTGGTGCCAAGATATTCAAACGGGTTCAATTCAGGTAAAACAATTGTCTTTCTCAGCAATTTACTTTGCTTCTGATCATCTTTCTCTCGACACCTTATCATTAGTAGCACAAACCGATATCGCGAAGAATCTCCTACGAGAAAGATGATGCATTCTTATTTCGCATGTTCATAGGAGGAAAAGGTTTGGTGCGCAAGAAGCAGAGGGCTGGTGGAATGAAAACAAGGAAAGAGTGCTCAAGAAATATAGCTATCCAGGCCAAGCAATTGTCTCATTGCCTACGAGTGCACCAAATGAGGAGGAAGATGTGACACCATCCCCTTCCACTTGATTTGTTTACGATAAGGAACACTGAGATTTGTAGAGTGAGGTTACAAACTAGACAGAAAGCTTGAACAGATTTCCTTTTTAGCAGATAGTCTTCTTTTCTTTGATCATTGTCTATAGTAATTAATGTTTTGGAAAATTGATGCGCATGCCTAGTTTTTGGGGGTAGTCTCACACTTCTAAACAAATGGATAATAATCGCTCGGTATTATAAATGTTAGTGCCCTTCTGTATGTAATACAGTAAAAAGGGCAGTATAGTGCACAAAGCTTTCGTTATATGAAATTTTAGAAAAGAATTCATTGTATACAGTTTTACCTTTTTTTTTTTACAAGAGACTATTTTCAGAATTTGAACTCGTGATCTATATGTCACAAAACAACAACTTTATAAAGATTTTTTTGTATAAATGAATTAAATATTAATGAATAAATTTAGTATTCTATTAAGAATTTATTTGTTTGTTCAATATATATAAATTTAATTAAATGAATAAATTTAAACAGCTCATTAGTAAAATATTTATATGTGTTCAATATATATACAAGGTTAATTAAATGAATAAATTTAGAACAAATTTCAACGTGTACGTGTTTGATTCATTAATATTGATAAATAAAAATTATGAACTGTTTATAAACAATGATATCTATAAACAAAGTTTGTGAATTATGTTTATTGATAAATCTCTTATCAAACTTGTAAATAGATAAGAAACTTAAAAAATGTTACCTCTACTAAAGTGGTGCAGTGGTAAAACATTCAAAAATAAATAAATAAGAATACTATAATTTGAATCTCAATATGAATGAATATTTTAAACGTTAAATTTTTTTTATTGACACTGGATATCTAAGTCTTCGACCTGATTGATTAATCCTGAAGATGATTGATCTGCTCATGAATCTTTAACAGATGCTAAGTAATCTCTAAATAATATATACTTCACTGACCATGAAAGGAAGTGCATATGTAGCTTCAGCAGCCTCCGTCACGCGTCGACTCTGTTTTTGTTTCTTCTTCTCCTTCCTTTCTTTTCTGTTCTCTGTTTTCCCAACCGCCACCCTGGCCGCTGCCCTCTTCTTCTTCTTCTCCAACAACAACCCTACAACAGCCCTAATTGCTATTTTTGTTCCTCCCCAACAAGAGCAGCAACACTTTTTTCTACTCCTAGCCACAAAGCAGCAAAAACAGCCTTGTTTTACCGTTCCTTTGCTCTCCTTGCATTACGGCAGCATCACCAGAGCTTGTCGAGCTAGCCAAAGGCAACAACGAAAAAGAAAGAAGGTTTTTCTCCCTTCTGTTATAAAAAAAAACATGATTGTTACAGCTGTTTTCTTCTCTTTTTCCTCAATTCCAACAATTTTATTTTGTTTTTTTTTCCAGTAATCACAACAGCTAGCTATTGTTTAGTTTTTTAAGGTTGCCTAATCGTAGCAAGCGCTGCTATTTGCTGTCACTCGTTGCTGGAGTGCAGTGAGAGCCACCCGCCCTTTTGTTGTCAAACTAAGAAGGATCACAGGTTTTCCTTGTTTCCGAACTCTCTAGTGTTCTCATTTAAAAAAATTATTGCTATTGGTATAAAGATCCATTGAGTGTTCGATTGGGTAAAGTGTGTTGGAAAAATAAAATGGTTATTTGGTTATGATTGTAGGTCTCGTATGAGAATATATGGTCATAGTGAAATCAAGATATGATCATTGAATTTTGAACTTGAGTGGAGTTCGGTGATTGATTGATTGATGTTCAGATTTTTTACTAAAAATAAAGATAATAAAT
>JBAMHZ010422474.1:0-11494 GCA_037177395.1 Alpinia galanga | reverse complement strand
TATAAAGGGAAATAATTTCTTGTATAATTCACTGTCTGATTGGGTGAATACTATAATCAATTCTTGAACCTTATACGATCGGATGGTGGATAATATAGATACTTATGAGTGTTTACAGATGAATTGTATAGAATAATATACACATATATATAGACGAAGATATTATGCTGGGCACCCGTTTCCTGTGCGATTGTACGTGACAAATAGAATGCACAGTAATTTCACCGCAACAACTATTCCCTCACGTTACATCGTCGGATTTTTACCAGAATTGCGGCTAAGATTCAACTCTGGGTGGGTCGATGTCAGAGTCCGGTCCGACCATGGCAGATTCCGATCATCATTCGGCCAAATTATAGTCGATTTCGGTGGCGATTGGAAAACGTCATCGTTTCGTAGGATTCAGGAGTTGAGCTATAGTGCAGATAATAGCTCAATGGTAACAAATTTTGACGAATTCAACGATCGACGATGACGGCGTGCACAATTGCAAATGCGGCCAACATTTAACATAACAAATCTCTCTCTCCTGCACGACGCTGTGACTGACGATTGTTCGTCGCTTAATTTCTTCAACGACGATGACATTATAATGCAACCCTTGAACTCTAGGGAACGTCGGCGGCTGTGATTTGACTGAATTTTGACTGCAATTCGATCAAAATTCAATCAATTGCAGCCGCCAGCGGCCGCAATGCTGACGACCACGATTTGATAGGATTTTGATTGAATCATGGTCATAATCTAGCCACGGTCGGACCAAAATCCATGTCCAGTTGAACCGAAGTCTAATTCCGATCGTACAACAGTGCACAACATCTCCATCGCACATCCTAGGCACGCATTGTGTGCAGCCAGGATAAAATCTCATACACACACATCACATACATACCATGCGATTAATCGTGCACAATACACAGTAACTCCACTATTGATCGACAAAATCGATAGTTAAATCATCGAATTTCGACTAAATTACAGCCACGACCAGGTTAATATCGGAGTCCATAATTTGATCGAATTTCGACTGAATCGCTGGCAGCAAAAATTTGACTAGATTTCAACCAAATCACAGCTAAAATCCGACCATGGTCAGACCAAAATCAACGCCGATCCATCTGCAATTGAATCTGATCAATTTCGGCCACCATTGGCCTTTATATATATAAAAACTTGTCACTCGGATATTATCTTTATGTATTTGACGAAACAATCAAGCTCATCGAGTTTGATGGGACGATTAAATCAAACTAATAGATCGAATTAGGCAAATCAAACAAGGCAAGTTGAGTAGGCTCGAACAAGTTTGACAATACAATCGAACTTAGACTAGACAGGTTAATCGCTTGGGTTAGTAAAGCCAATCAAAGTGACGCGAACAAATCATAAGTGAAACTAGACAGAATAATAGGTTCAAGTGAATTGAGAGAGTGAAATAATTCAAATAAAATATTTTATATTTTATAATAACTATTCCTTATCTATCACTTGTAATTTTCATTCGTGAAAAATAAACATAAAGATTTATAAGAAATATCTATTTCAATCCATACTGGAATAAATATTTCATTCATCCACAATTTCATTTCATGAGATTAGTTATTCCATTCCGACAACCAAATGCACTCTAAGCAAATATGATAGGTTCCAAGCATTCCAATCAATTCCAATTTTTCTTATAGGTCACTAATTTGGAACAATTAGAAATTTAACTCGAAAAAAGCATGAATGCAAAAAAAAAAAAAAAAAAAAAGACATATATTTCTCCTCTACCCTGTTTGAATTACAAAGTACTTACTTTTCTCTGTGAAAAAAAAAAAAATTATCAAAAGAAAGGATAAACGAGACCAAAAATACTCAAGCATGTATTTCACTTCCATCCCTTGATATAAAGAGAGACACTTCAAGTTCCTAAAAAATTCCCTAATCGCCATCAAGTTCAAAGGGTGCAGATAATATCATCTTCGACTCTGCACCATTATTTACCATGGCTGAGAGGAATTAGACTAACCTGACAAAGTTGGTAGCACTCCAAGATCCAGCTAAGAGATCTGAGCAATTTATTGGAAAATATAACCATTGGCACCAGGGGTCATCACACAATTCATAGGAAAATATAACCGTCGACACCAGGGAAAGGGATAGTGCTGCAAGGATGGAAGATGTGTCGGTGCTACTAGTGTTTGGTTCTCACCAGCTATGATGGGGGGGAGCCATAGGCAGCTGCATAGGCTGTGCCGCTGTGCCTAAAATGATGAAGCATTATGATTTCAATAGTAGGAAAATGAAAATAAGAACATTATGATTTCAATAGTTGTCAGATTTCCATGTGATTTTAGGGCATTAAACTACAGCTCAATGCTCCCACACGTAAAGATTATCAAAAAATTGAATAAGTGTCAATACTTAGGAAAGCTAACACACAAAAAATTGAGTAGCTTGTAGATTGCCATAAAAATCTCAAACCGAAAGGTATCTGCGTGAAACACAAAAATCTTCAAATTCAAGTTGGATCAGTTTTATTTTATGGTTCAGGTCACTCATGTTATTTTGGATCCCCCTCATATCCCAGGTTAATTTGAATGCATATGCATGGGATTATTTTGAGAAGTCGATGAGGCAGGAGTACCTTGAAACTTCATTATATTCGCTTGAGGCAGGAGAAGCTGAGGCTGCCCTTGTGGCATGAATTGTGCTCCTTGAATTGGCTCCATGAAGCAAAAGGAATATATCAGTTCAAAGGTAAAAAAAAAAAATAACACACAAAGATATAACATCATCATAAATCACTGGTAAGGAAAAGCTAGAATCTAAGGTAAATCCAAAAGAGGAATTTCATTGTGAAGAAAATTAGTAATGAGCAACAACAGTTGAGAAACATACTCCATGTTTGTAGCAATAAAATACTCTAGCTATTTGAAATGTTGTACCATAAGAAGTCAATTAAGAGACTTTCATTTTTATGGTCTTTCCTGGCCTTTGTCAACACTTGAATCAAATATACATTAACTCAATTCCAGTTACTGATTTATTTAAAGTATCCTTTTAGCATAAATAAACAGTTCTGGAATTTCTTGTGCATTATTCTAAGCAGCATTTAATGTTTTACATTATGACAAATAGCACTTCCCTCTATCATAGTGAAGTTTTCTTTAATGGCTTCCCTCTTAACTATTATAGTGAAGCTGTATCATTTTTTACTTCTCATCCATCTAATTTCAACTTTAAATATAATGGATATTCTATCAATTGAACTGAAGAAGCACTTCATCCTTCCTTTCTGATTAGTATAAAGAAGTTACACTCTTTCCTCAATGCTCGTGATATCAAACCGTCCTTAGAAAAGGCCTACCATCTGTGTAACTTGATAAGTGCATAAAATGGACACTCCGAATAGAAGCATCGAGGGAAGCCTTAATTTGAATCTCATTGAAAAGGGTTTGAACAAGCAAAAACAGAACTGTTTACATATAAATTACCATCATTTGAAGATCAATTCTGTTTTTTAGTTGATCTCCTTACCACCACATATTTCTCATGAATCAACAAGCTTTCAGAGATTATGGTAACTCCGTGGAAGTTGATATTTTATAGAAATGTTTCTCAAGTTCATATTTTCACATTATCTTAATGCAAATGAATTACAAAAGATATTCCATTCAGACACTAGCTTAGCTTGATAGTGGGAGAAACTAACTGCATAGAAATTATCAGCAACCATGTAGTGAACACCATGAAGAATGGACAATCATGCATGCAGAAGAATAATTACCTGGGAAACAGTATGCATATATACAGGCAGATTTAGTGGTCTGGCAGGTACCTATGATCAAGATTGTAAATATTATCATATTTAATTAACATGGAAAGTAAATACCTAAACCATCTTGCAAACAACTAGCTGTTAGACCCAATTATTTGGGGCTTCCTAACAGAAAATAAGGAATTCAATAATATAAAAAAGGGGAAAGTAGCTAGACATACCATTTGGGAATGTGGATTCAGGTATACATGTCCTGATTGAAGAGGGTGATATTGGCTGTTGACACGAACTGGAAGTTGGTGAATGCTACTGTTCCCCATAATCTGTTTGAAAATATAAACCAAAAAGAATAAATAAATAAAATTCCGAGAGTTCTGAGATTTACCATTGTTATAGAACTAACATGTAGCACCATAAGGTATGGACCAGGAAAAACTATAATGAATAAAAATTGTAACCTACAGATGACAGAGGAAAAGAACTAATATTTTAAAGTTTAGTAATTAAAAATTAAAATATTGATTAATAGATTAAAGAGACCTGGAATTCATAAAGAATGCATCATGCATATTCAATGAGCAGAAAGCATTTAAGGAACATACAGGGCGAGTGTGATTAGTTCTGTTTCCAGGTTGTGCAGCAATTAGGTTACTGTACGGAACCACTTTACTTGGTACTGTGAAACGGCTTGCTAGAGAGTTCATCTCATTTCCTAATTGTGAACCAACAGTAGGCACCATAGCAAGGCTATTCGACATTTGACTTGGGTTTATAAGTCTGGGCACAGGTGCTAGTACTTGTCTAAAATTTGCTGCTGACGGTGTGAAAACCTTTGCACCTGGATTGAGCTTTGAATCCTGCAAAATTGTAAAGTACACAAAATGTAAGAACAAAATATTGAAAAACAAATGAATAAAACTAATGCAAACAATTCAAATGACGAGCTAGCATATGTAGATATACTATTGATCTATTAGATTTGACAAATAAAATTAAGTCAACAACAGGTATGGACAAAACTATCACTGACAGAAAGTTTGATGGGAAGAATTCACTTCCCACTATCAGTAGAATTAAGTGCTTCTAGATGTTATGGCTATCAATTTGTGTAGGAATCAAATGATTAGACCAAAAACATATTCAAGAAACAAACAAAAAATGGAATCTAGCAGTAGCTTCTCATTCCAGTTGTCATCCAAGTAACAGCGTAGGTGATCATGCAGTGGATTCCCATGCAGCCTAGCTTTGGTGCAAAGAGCGGGAATGATAACACTCAGCTGATTTGGAAGGATTAAATAACACCATGTATGGTTCATGGGGTGGAATGCTTTTTCTTAGAAAAGGAAATAGAGTAGGATTAATTAGGAATATGTAATTATGAGTTCCACATTTGGTTCATGGAATGTAATAGATTGTTCTCACTCCTAAGTCAAATTTATAGGAGTATTTAAGTAGGAGAAAAGGAATAGTGTACACAAAATCAGAATATCTCTAAATAAACATTTTTCCCATCCAATCTAGTCCTCTAGGGTTCTACAGCAGGGAAAGTCCCTCCGACCTGCTCAATCAGTTCATCTAGCATGACTTGTTCGGCACATCCATCTCACCCAATTAGCCCATACACTCCGCTCTATCAAGATCCCTTGAACCATCTAACCCACCCATCTTGTCTGTGTCACTTGACAATTCACAAGGAATAGAATAATTATTCCCATGAACCAAACAACCATAAAATAATATCCAACAGTATATCCCCTAATGCACAGTTACTGTTTTGAGATATTTACAAATCTAAAGACATGAAAGCAGCCCTCTAATTTATAGCTTGAATAAAAGTTGTAATGTTCCAAACATGCCCTCTACTTTACAGCTAGAAGAAAAGCTGTTACATTCCAACCATGCCCTCTACTTTGCGGCTAGAAGAAAAGTTTCAACATCCCAACTATTAAAGTGGCTTAAGAAATTGAAGAATTGGTAGTACATTTTTTCCATACAAAAGTGGGAGATAGGAAATCCTGCAACTCACCTTGGTAATAATACTTCCAGTTTTAATTTTCTTAGGGATTGTTGTATTAGATGGTACTAATCCAATAGCACATGGATTGGTGGTTGTAATATCTGATGCCAAAGTGGAAGAAGTAGAACAAACTGAAGTTCCAGTATCTGATGAGATCGATGCTTTGGATGCTTCACTTTCTTGAGTAGCTAACTGGACAGGTAGAGAAGAAAGGTCGCTATTTCTTCCATTGCTGTTTGCTGAATAAGAATTTGCAGCAAAATTTTCAATTTTCTCAAAAATGCTAAAATAAATATAAAGATGAAAACATAGTATTTTTATTTGAAGTAATTTCTCAAGAAGAAAACATATGACTCACAGATAGGACTTGAAGAAGGAGCTTCATAGGCCACCTGCATGACGATCATCGTAAGCCCAACTGACCAGAAAAGTATATTATCCAATGATATGTAAATTGAAAATGTATGTCGTATTCAAATCAAGTTCTAGTTCTAGAAACCTCAACAATTGGATTGTCTTCTTTGTCTCCATCAGCTTGGCACCCTGTGTCCTGTCTGCAGCAAACTAATAAGATCAAGGTAGTAAATGCCCTAGTTATTAGGAACCAGTGTAAAAACCAAACAATTTTATTTTAGAGAAAAATTGATTGGTTTTGGGATAGGTGCCCATTTATTTATTAAGAACTTCATAGCTATTAAAAAGCATTTTATTGGTTTAATTAGCCTCACAAATATCTAGCAATCTATCTTTTATACTGTTACTTTCTCACCATAGCATATTTAGAAGTTAATTATGCTCTATCAATTGAAATTCAACACCATTCTAAAAGCAGAATTCTTCTAATTTTAGCGTATTGGAGTTTTTTTTCATCTGAAATCAGAGTGTCAGTGCCTCGAGAAAATGAACTCTACTACTCTAACGGTGACTGTCAACCCCGCTTTCTAAGACTGTCAATTCAGATAAACAATATCAATTTGACAAAAATACAACTGAACATCGAATTTGATGATAACTTAAAAAGACGATTAGGGTCCAAAAAAGGACCTGAAATTCCAGTCATCATATTCCTTCCAACACAGCTGCCAAAAGAGTTTGAGAGATGACATACAATAGGACTTAAGACCAAATAGTGCCACCCAATTACATTCAAGTGCACATTTAAGTCACAATCTGCCCTATGAAAATTTCTGTTTTCACCCCAGGAATATTTTGATTCATTTTTCATAAAAATAGATATATTGGTTATTTTGTTTATAGATTGTTTGAGCTGTAAATAGGATAAGTTGGCAGAGCTGAACAAAGAATTTGCCAGAAAAAAATAATGGGGCATCGGTGTGTCAGTTCATAAGGCTTCCAACTATAAGGGTCTTTTAGAGTTGTAACAGGATAAGTTGGCAAAAATGCACACAAAATTTGCCAGGAAAAAAAGGATATCAGTATGTCAATTCATAAGGCTTCTAACTATAGAGGTCTCTAAGATCATTGATTGCAAATAATTTCAACGAGTAGAGAAGTTCCACAATATTGACACCAATAAAGGAGCTTTTATGATCATGCCCAGGCTTTTCAGCAGGTAAAGCAATATTAGAAGGGCACTTGGTCCTAATAGAAAGAAGATATATGATTTCCCATAATTCATCATGATTCTGTATTGGTTGTTGAATATGGATGAATATAATTAAATAATAATTCAATTAATTGGCAAAGAACAATGACTGTTATAACAACAAACATTAAACAACAGAATTAAGTTTTCATATACACGACAAACCTTGAAGCATCAGAGTTGTGAAATGTCGAACCCTTTTCTTCACTTTCTATTTCCCTACTACAAGAATGGGACTCAACTAGATTCACTGACTCTGCACTTTTGCCAGCGACATGGTCAGCAACGCCTTCAGCTGGAAGTATAAAACCCTGGTAAAAGGTGAACAGATTATGGAACTACATAAGAAAAGGTTCCCACTGGGAGTAAGGAAAAGGATTTACCTTTACGATTACTTGAACAAGATCAGACGAAAGCACGATGAGAGTATCCACACGATCTCCTAATGCTAAGTTAGTGAGACACTTCCCATTCCCTACTTTCGTCGCTTTCTTCAACACGACACCTAAACGGATAGGAAAAACAGGATTAAGTTCAAAAGTTCGAAAATCTACAACAAGCACAGATCTCACGTTGCCCCATTATTAAGCCAACGATATTTTGAAAATATTAAAATCAGATTCAAGGATTAAAAAAGGTAAGCCGTAGGTGTTAAAAACAAAGAAGAATTTTTAAGGCAGAAATCATCGATCGACTGACAAAGATTCGACCTTCAGAAAACATCCACCAATAAGATCATCAATTGGGGGCAGGGTAGCAGCGATTGACCATACCGACACTAACTGAATTGAGATAGAGTTCATAGGATGATCAAGGTGGAGAAAAGTAGGAAGGGGGAGGTCCTACCATGGTCCTTGTCGAAGCAGGCGGTGTGCAAGATGCCGCAGTAGAGGGATCCGTCCTTGACCTGGACTTCGACGGGGAGGCCGACGATGCACATCGTGGCGTACAGCAAGGCGTCGCCAAGAAAGGAGGCTGTGGGAATCTCCTCGTTTACGCATTCTTTACTCGAAGCCATTGGCATAGCCGGAATCTTCCCGCTCTCCTTGCGATCTCGCGGCCGCTCTTCTTCGTTTCTTCGAAGCGAAGGGAAGTTTTAGTGCTCCCAACGAACCGGCCTCCCGCTTAGCTGTCTGCACTAGATTCCCTGCGATGTGATGTTTGATATGAACCGTCGGATTTATAGGATCTTTCAAGAACAAAATTTGGGTCCACGAAATGACAAAATTAAGCATAGCTCCTTCCCTCCAATATTATATTCTATAATTTAGTATTTTAATTAATAAGATTTAAAGAGGTTCGTTTATTTTTTAAAAATGTAATTTTAATCACTAATAACAATCTTAATTGAATTTGATATTTTAATTGTTTATTTTATAAATATAGTGTTGTAAAATTAAAAGTATTGTATAAGTAGCTTTGTCTTCATTTCATTTCTCGTCCAAGAGAAGAGGAAAGCATATTTACTAGATGTTGCATGCTAAGGCTAAGATAACTTAAAAGAACGTATTTTATATTTTCCATGACATATATAAAAGCAATGTTGTTCAAATGAATCCTCCCAATTTGATCCTTCTTGAATCCCTTAATAGTGGAAGAGTTTTAGAATCCTAACGCTAAGCTTTACAAGTCGTAGACACCATTCAATCATGGAGTTCAAAAAGATGTTGGAAATACCACTGCAAACAATAAAATTCTCCTCCTCCTCCTCTCTCTCTAAAGATTACACTCCAACACTCATAATTCTCTGACTTGTTACAAGAAATTTCCAATCCAACATATTTACTACACCAATGAATGGAATAAAGAAGAAAGAAACCTAACACAACAATACCTAGAACATTAATTTCTAACCGACATCGAATGTCAATGGCTTCTGACACTCCGGTAAGTGTTTGACATACAATGTCCGAATCAGTTCGATGTATTGATTCATATTTTCAGCCTTCCAATCATTTGTTTCCATTGGAGGAAGATACTTTACAGTGATAGGTGCCGGTCGAACCGTCAAACTACCCTTCCTCCAAGCTAAATGTGTGCCAGTGAAAATCATTGGAACTATTGGCAGTTATGTCTGCAGTGCTATGTGGATGAAACCCTGAAGTAAACTGACTAATATAAGGATTGATACCGGCATATGTTTCTCTATATGTCCAATGAAACTGAGGGATATTTATATTTATACCTTCTTAAACGGAAGAAGTCTTCCAGATCTCGATCGAGTACCTTCAGGAAAGATGATAATTGAAAGATTGTTGTCCATGACTGCACGAGCTGCCTGAGTTCAAGAAATAGAGGTTTCACTATATAATTCCATACAAGTTGGTTGTTGAAGAACCTTGTTAATTAGCGAGTTCAACCTCTTTCAGTGATTCGATTGCGGCAGCAGGGTTGGAGCGATCAATACGGAGATGGTTGGCCAACACATACAGCTGACCAAAGAGTGGATACCAAATAATCTGGAACAATGAAGCGATTTGTCAGCACTCAACGAGGCATAATGGAAGCACGGAACTTTTAAGATTAGTATAGAAGGATAAGAAGTTTGGTAGGTAAATTAGTTTTTCATCCGACCTCTTTTTTTGCTATGCCCACAGTGCCAATTGGGGTCAACCACATAACAAGAAAGATGTCTATTGGTGAAGCATGGTTACAAATGAATATAGCCCTTGTATCAGAGAACTCAGAACCTTCGATTTTTATGGGGTTTCCTAGAATCCACAACTGCAAGAATCAAAAGAACACATTAGACAATAAAGGAAACTGTAACTTCAAGATTTGTATGCCATGCGCATAAAAGGATTCATATTTCCTGAGAACTTGTTATGGGTGCTTTGGATTACATCGTCTGAACTGCATTAGTATTGCTGAAGTATTGCCTATTTTCATCTTTGACTGATAAAGAACTGGTTGATCAAGGTTTTTATATTTCAATTTGATGAACTCAAATGAGAAAAGTAAGTGTCCTCATCTTCACTTTATTTCCTTGTCAACCGGAAGAGCATCAGCATCAATTGTGTATCTTCTTCCACTGTTAAAAAACTAAAAAAAAACACCATCTTTGTTCATATCAAACTCTTATCATCTTCCTAACAACATACTTATCTTGCTCAAAAGAGGTTCTTGTTGATCATTTGACAAGAAGAAATGTACAAAGAGAGATTTCCTTATGGTCCAGCTGCAATCGTGAATTGTATGCAACAACATCTTGCAATTAGAGAAACTATAGTAGCTCAATACTAGGTTGAACCAATATGTCCTGGATAAAATATAAAAAAAAAAAACATATTTAGGGTGGAACATGAGCAACTCAGCCAAGAATTAATACTTGGTTAAATTAAATAGGATAGATATATAAAGTCGGAACTCAGAACCATACTTGTATCTTTTCTGAATGAGGAAAGTTTCACAATGAGAACTTCCATTCTGTTGTCAAAATTTTTTTGGGGGTTGTTTGGGTTTCTTCGGCAGCCGTTAAAGCTTAACGTTTGAACTGTCAACGTGCGCGTCCAATATAATTTTGGGCCAAGCCAATTTTTTTAAATAAATTTATTTTGAACTTTTAATTAAAGTATTAATTATTGGAGGAATGAGATACTTTAGTTGGAATATTTAAAAACAGGGGAAAAATATATTTTTTTAAAATTTTTTTTTAAAAAAAACTTATGGTGATATGTATTTTGTAGTAAAATCTGAATTTAATCACATGACTTTTATTTACGAGAAAAATATCATTGAAACTTTTCTAAAGTGACTTGAAAAATAGACAATCCCTCCTTTTCTTTAATATTAAATCACGTTTAAAAGACATTTTTATCTAGTTTAGAAAGTCGATTGGAGAAGGCAATGTTTAAGTGGATCGATCTGCTAAAAAGTGAGGTGGAAAATATTTCAAAAAGAAATGAAATATTTTTTTTTTATATAAAAAAATAAAATATACTTGATGATCAATATAATTTTTTAAGTGGAAAAAGTGTGCATTTAAGGTTCATAACATATTTATAGGATTTGCTTTTAAATAAAGTGATAAATCAAGAATGCTACAGTTGTTAATGTTATCCATGCCAATATTTCTAATTTATTTTGATGGTCAGTAAAATATATCTCA
>JBAMHZ010422464.1:0-11495 GCA_037177395.1 Alpinia galanga | reverse complement strand
AAGAGCCATGCTCCGGGACTTCACTTGCCAAAAGGCCACGCCTTCGGGTCTTTTCCTTGCCAAGCCATACTTGGACTTATGCTGCCAAGACTTCATTCTTGGACTTTCTTTGTGCTCTGTCACTTCATTAAGCATGTTAGATCACTAGCATTGCCTAATATTAAATGATTATCCAAACATTAAAATTAAGTAACACTTGGAGCAAGATTGCACTAACATTAACCTATTGTAAATCCAATATTTAATAGGGAGAAATCGATGGATTAAGAAATCTCTAATCCAACCCAACTACCCAACTTAGATTGCGGATTATACAGGTTAACTCGCAGACAACAAAAAAACTCTAAGATTACTTTATCACTTACACATAACAAAATTAATTTTATTTAAAAGATAAATTAAATTAAATTCACTTAATACAATAAATACGTAGATAAATTAGAAATATTTAATGAGAAACAAAAGAATTTTTAACTTTCTCAATCCACGTGCTAATCCAAATTCATAGTGGGTCGGCCCATAATCAGCATAGATTGATTCGTTTAGTCTATTGGTGAAATCTATTTAAATTATTTGGTAGAGTGAGCCGATTTGATGGCCAATCTAAATTGTCAACTCTAATTTACAAATACCTTATTAAATTATTTGGTAGAGTGAGTCGATTTGATGGTCAATCTAAATTGTCAACTCTAATTTACAAATACATTAATTTTTAAATTACTAAATTTGGTATACTTTGCAAAAAGGATGAAATTAAGGTTGATCTTTAATCGTACCAACGCTTAAAAGCAAATATTCCAACAAATATTTTTATCCGCAATAAAGATTACAGGGACTGTTAAATTGGTGAGATTCTTAAAAAATATAGAATCGTCATATTAGTGGCTCCTATATATAAGAGATAAATTATGAATCTAGGACAGTCAGCACAGAAATATAGAGTTATTAGTAGTCTGACGGTAAAATCCAGAAATTAACTCTTTATTTTTTTAGATTTTAATATGGCTGTACTAATTATCCGAGTAAGTCCTGAACGCTCGGTATATGATTCTTCAAGAACAATATCTAAATTGTTATTTTCTTTTAATTAGGATTTTTCATATTCTGATCGGTTTTCTCTGCGGTTCGGGTCTGCGGTCTAATGATTCAACCCGGCTGACCGGTTTGATTTCCATCCCGAGGGATTAACAACGATCGATGACGCAATTGCTGACGTGGGGTGATCATCTGCCTAATCCGGCGCTGCTGCTTTATATACCAAGGCGATGGCCATGGTCTCGTCAGATCCGGTGACTTCAACTCTCCGATCGCTCGGGCAGAGCCAGTGAGAGAGTGAGAGCAGAGGGAAGTCGGGCGACTACCTCTGTTGCGAGTGTTGCTGATCTCGATTGGAGACATCGAGCATGGCGGGGAAGCACTTCAAGTACGTCATCCTCGGCGGTGGCGTTGCTGCGGTGAGGATCATCTTCTTGATTCCTTGAATCATGTTTTCGTTTGGTGGTAGATAATTTTTGAGAATCCTCACCGTGACACTCGGTGTTTTTCTTCTGCTTGTTTGCCCAATCATCGCATAAAGAAAACAGTTGGATTTAGATTCATTGTGGCCCTTTGGTTTTGGTAGTAAAAATGAAGAGACTGGAAGTAGACAGTAGAGCAGATATGAGTTTGATTGGGTGGAGAACATATTTGGGTAACAGAAGCGTGCAAAATGGTCTTCACCAAAAAAACATTTATTTGCCTTCTTTTGGTTAAATATTCTATTTAACAAATACAATTAGAACAAACATTCCCTTTGCCTTCTCCTTCTTATCGAAACAGTTTTTTTTTTCTGTGATCACTGGTTACTTTAAGGACACCTATTTTAAGAGAGAAGACAGTCAAGGATATTTGAAATATTTTGTATTTTCCCCTGATGTACTGTTCTAATTTTCAGGGATACGCTGCTAGAGAATTTGCAAAGCATAGCCTTAATCCAGGAGAATTAGCAATTATCTCAAAGGAGGCGGTATTGTTCTGTTCTGTTTTCTGATAGTATATTTTTGTGATTCCTATTGCTTGATTAATGGCTAAGTTTCACGTGATTGTCGGCCAGGAAGTTTTATCTGGAGCACTGTCAATCTACTTGTTTCTGTATTCAAAACTATCCACCTGTTTCAGTTCCTAGTGATTGACGTTTTGAAGCTCTGCAGTCTTCAAATCAAACTGAGATTAGGATCAAATTTTTCTATATCGATTTGATGCCCTGGATATTCTTTTGCACCTGAATAATGATGTGTTCAGGGAGATACATCCAAGTAGAAAGTCGTTGTATGCTTGTCAGTATTACCTGGATGATACTAGAGGTAGTCAGCAACATTATTTATCAGATATGTCAAGCGTGAGTTAAACAAACACATGGAGCCAACATGGTAAAAAATGATAGAAATGAGAGAAGTTGCATAATGTCTAGTGGCCAGACTTTGCCCTTTTGAATTTTAGGTAGAAAACAGGTCAAGAGTAAAGGTGCCAAGTGAGTGATGAAAAAAAGTTTGGCAATAGATCCAGGAGTTTGATCATTAATCTGGGGATCTTTTTTACTAATCATGGATGTCTGTGTGCTTGTTACAAAAGAATCACCTCTTCAGCCATTATCATCACGAGGAGAGAGGATTTTTGTAATTAGGCATGCTTTATACATTTTTTGCTTTGTGCGTTGCATGATAAAGTTGCCATAGATCTTGGGATTGAACTGAGATAGAAATGTAAACTTTCAAGTTGTGTAAATGAACCATGTTTAGACCATTCAAACTTTGAAGTCTTCCAAGTCTGTTGTTTGGATCCAAAAGCTAATCTCCAACGATGATCTAGATTGGTTGTGGACTTGTGTTGAGCTGCATAGTTGATTTTTGAATTCTAGTTGTAAATGGGCATTCTGCATATGGAAGGTTCATTGTTTCTTTGTTTGAATTGTAAAGAAACATAATTCTTCAAATTTTATAAGTTCATTGAATTGCTGGAGGAGCATACCATAGAAACAAATTTCAACTAGAGTTCATATTGAGTTGGTTGTGGTTATGCAGACTTTGAATAGATCAGGTTATGTTGTTTGTTCGCCAATAAAGATCTAGTAACTCAATGGATAATGTATGACAACGAATAGAGCTTCTTATGTTGTTTGCTATGCTAGAACTGGGTGTCAGCTTCATTTCCACTCTGTATGCATGATTGATACCTTGTAAGTTTCTTGTTTGCCATATGCCTTTCCAAATGTCTCATCATCTGTTTGAGTTATCCACTTCGCTTCACTATTTTAGCAAAGTAAGCAGCTGCCTTTACAATTTCTGTTCATGTGTTGCTGAGTGTTGTTAATTTATCTTCCTTATCCAAACAGCAAGTCTGGCTTGATTAATTTTTCTAATTTTGAATTGTTTTAGTTGTGCATCTATGTAGAATTGTGAACTTCCATAGAGTCAGAGGACTTGAACCTCGATTCTCCTTTGTTGATAAATACTTTCCAAACTTAGAAAAGTACAACTGGCAATATTCTAAGTTCTTAAATCTCTGTACTTCATCAAGAATTTCACTTAGGGAACATTTTTTTATTTTCAATTCACATTTATGAAATTAATACTAATTAATCTTCAACCATCCTAACTTTGGTCATTTTATTCAACAATTTTCCATATTTAATGTACCTAATGTCATTTTGCAGGTGGCTCCTTATGAACGCCCAGCACTTAGCAAGGCTTATCTCTTCCCTCAGGGTAGGTCTGCAATATCCTTAGAGTTGAGGTTAATGAAATGTTTAGCTGATAGATCTGAGTACATAATAGGAGTCCTTTTACCATCAACCTCCCATTTTGATCACTTAAATAAGAATCAACCAACCCCGTTTGTATGAAATTATTCTGGTTAATATATACATATCTTTTAAATATACTGAAATTATTGTTTCTGCTGAAGTTTTAGTTAAAACAACTCAATTTTCTTGACAGCAAATTTGGCAAAAGGTATTGTCAGATCATTTAGTATTACGGCACTAATAATTTTACAGAAATAGGATTTTGACCATGAGTTCAATTAATTTGATAACAATTGTCTAAATTTTTTAACCCAGACATCCTTTTTAGTAAAGTAATCGCGTGAAAGCATATGCAGCATATGAAACACATTACCTTGCTCAGGAGCTCTTGCTTACTCCACCAAAATGACCCATGCAATTTAAATACCTGTGAAACATGATAATAGTCACAATACTCATGCCGTATGTATACACTGCACATTGATCAAGGAAGAGAAGTGCAATATGCTTACTCTCAGGAATAGTTTTGTGTGCTTACGTCAGTTGTATCACTCTCCTAAATCTAAACCGAATGAACTAAACTATTGGGATATGTAGAGATGATTTCTTCATCAATTGTCTCACATTAATGTTTATCAATTAAAGAATTGACATTCCTGTGCCTTGTACTGAAGCTGTTCTTATTTAACTTAGGATATGTGGAGATGGTTTTTTCAATTCTCTTGTTACTCAATGTTAATGTTATCTTGTTTTTGACTGATAATTACTGATGGTCACAAGGTCAATTGCTGGTTTCCATAATGATGCCTTTTTCATGCTTAGTTATTTCCTTGTCCTCATTGTCAATTAAACATGAATTTCACAGGTGCTGCAAGGCTCCCAGGTTTTCATGTTTGCGTTGGAAGTGGAGGAGAGAGACTACTTCCGGAATGGTACTCGGAAAAGGGTCAGTGTGCATGTCAGCATTTGTGTGCTTTTATATCATTGTGAAACATATAAATGTGAGTTTTAGTGGGTAAGATGCTATGGCTATTTGTACATTATTGTTTGTCCCTCAAGGAAAAAAAACAAGGATGTTGCTTATGTTTGAATTCAAAAGAAATACTATGGAAGGAAAAAAGAAAAAGTATGCTACCCAAAGACAATTACTTGCTTCTACTGAAACGTCTGTTCTTTTGTCTTCCACAACTGCCATTGGTTCTGTCACTTGTACTTGTCCGATGGATTTTGTTCACGATTGTAATAGAAAATGAAACAAATTCTATGGAATATCATGGTTCTGGCATTCAGCCAATTTGTTTCTGGGTGCAGGAATAGAGCTGATCCTCAGCACTGAAATTGTAAAAGCAGACCTTGCTTTCAAGACTTTGACCAGTGCAGCTGGTGCAACCTTCACATTCGACATTTTGATTATAGCCACTGGATCCACTGTAAGTTGGATAAAGTTTCTCTTTTTGGTATTTGGATCATTTTCTGAGGTCAAGTAGCTGCTTTAAAAGATATGTTGATTTTCTAACATGGCATTTGTAGGTCATAAATCTCTCTGATTTTGGTACTCCTGGAGCGGATGCTAACAATATATTGTATCTGAGGGAAATTGATGATGCTGACAAGCTTTTGGCAGCCATCCAAACAAAGAAGAACGGGAAGGCTGTCATTGTTGGAGGTGGATACATTGGGCTTGAACTTAGTGCCGTTATGAAGATTAACAACTTCAATGTCACTATGGTGTATCCTGAACCCTGGTGCAGTATGTCCATTGCCTATATCCTTTAACTTCTCCCTATCTCTCTTTAACAAAATCAAAGTTAACACCATAGATGCAGAAGTACAAGGTCTGAAAAAATTATCTTTGGTTAATTCTTCCCAAGCAACATATATTTGATCTTTACTTATCCTGAGAGACTTGTCAATTACCGTGTTACAGGATCCTTAATCTCTCTTTCTTCGTGCAGTGCCGAGGCTATTTACTCCAGATATTGCTGCTTTCTATGAAGGTTATTACGCAAACAAGGGAGTCAAAATAGACAAGGGCACACTTGTCGTTGGATTTGGTTCTGACACTAATGGGGATGTATGTTTTTATCCTTTACGTATGCAATGTGCGATTTGTTTTTTCTGGCATTAGTTGATACTCTTTATTATTAACAGGTAACATCAGTCAAGTTGAAGGATGGAAGAGTGCTCGATGCTGATATTGTAATAGTCGGTGTTGGTGGACGGCCTCTAACAAAACTGTTCAAAGGCCAAGTTGAAGAAGAGAAGGGAGGAATTAAGGTTAATGATTTTTTTTCACTTTCTAAGTTAATGCTACAAGAACATGCTTCTTCCAATGCCTTATTTCCAGTCCAAGTTTAAATTTTATTTCGCCCTCCAGACATCTTTTAGGCTTTACCAGTACACTCCAGATGATCTTCTCTCAGAATCTTTTGCACTTACATTGTCATCATCTAAGGTATTGTTTGTTCTTTGTGCCGCAGACTGATGCTTTCTTTCAAACAAGTGTTGCTGGGGTGTATGCTGTGGGTGACGTAGCTACCTTCCCTTTGAAACTATACAACGAAATGCGAAGAGTGGAGCATGTCGATCATGCCAGGAAATCAGCAGAGCAGGCTGTGAAGGTAGAAACTAACATTGTACCAAATAACTCCTTTTTTTTTTTTCCTTTTCTTTAAGCTTTCAACTTGTTTATCTCACTCCTTTATCATCAAGCAGGCAATCAAGGCAAGCGAGGAAGGTAAAGCAATTGACGAATACGATTATCTCCCTTACTTCTACTCCCGCTCGTTCGAGCTATCATGGCAATTCTATGGAGACAATGTGGGAGAAACTGTCATATTTGGCAACAATGACCCTGGGTCATCGAAACCGAAGTTCGGGTCTTACTGGATCAAGGAGGGTAAGTTACTGGGGGCTTTCCTGGAAGGTGGATCTCCAGAAGAGAATAAGGCCATTGCCGAGTTGGCAAGGCGGCAACCTGCAGTTCCAGACCTTGACCAACTGACTAAAGAAGGTCTCTCATTTGCTTCTAAGATCTGAGGGTAAGAAAGTTGTTACTGTCTTTATGCATAATGCACACCTCTAGAATTAGGCACAACTTGTGGACCTGTTCTTAAGTTTTCTTGCAAAAAAACTTCTCGTAACTTTGCAAATCGAAACAAAAATATCGAGACAAACTTCTCATATCTTTGCAAATCACCATTAGCATTGCATCATCTCAGACAAGAATTTATTGAATTCCATAGCATTCCTTTTGCATGTACCAAACACAATTACATAATAGTTCAAATTAGTTTCCTCCGAAAGAAGTGATCTTGATGACTAGACCTGGATACACATCGTCGAAGTCCAGAATGTGAGGATTCTCCTCTAGTATGAATGGATCATTGCACTTTTCACTTATCGTTTGAAGTGTCTCTCCTTCCCTGACCACATATATCTCATCGCAAGGTCGGTCATTCATCAACCGACTCCTAACCAATGTATCATTCAGTGGAGGTTCCTCAGGCTCGCAACAATTCAAAATGAGGAGGACCATCAAGATGAGAGTAGAGTACCATGAAACCTTCTCCGCGGCCATCCATGAAACAGAGGAAGAGGAAGCCATGCTTAGAATCGGAGGAAGAGAAGCCAATTGCAGTGACCTTTAAAAGGATTTGCTTACCAGTGGTTAAGACTTCTTGAGGTGGTTGGTGACTCAAAGGAGGAGTAGATAAGTTACAAAGAATATGATGTGGTGAGGTAGGGGAACTTGTCTTCTTGGTGGTTGGACGTTGAGTTGGAACAAGTAAGACTTCTGAAATGAAAGCCAAAAGTAAGAACACAATGTCAACTTCTCACAAATTGATCTAGAAAGCTTTTGTTAACTTATACTCCATTAGTCCATTTTGCATAATGCCTTTGATGTTTATTAGTAGGGATCATCGGTTGTTTATCTTATTAGTCGCATATGTCGTTCGGTTTGTCTAATGTTGTTAGTCCTCCTCCTTAGCATGCCATCTATGCTCGACTCCATTAGATTTCTATTGCCATTGCCATCTATGCTCAACTCCATTAGATTTTACACCAAGTGCTAGCAAACCACTACAACTTTGACCCAACAAAACTATCAAACTAACCACTTCATTAGAAGGGCAGCATAAACGCTACTGACTATGTTTTAAAAACACGACCGGAGAATATATCGGTATAACTAACGGTTTGATGGTTCAACCGATGAAGTAGTCGAGCCGGTAGATCTCCAAAAGACCATCAATATGGGTACTTTAAAACTATAATGATGTGTCACTCTGCCAATAGGGTTAGTTGATATGGTTGAGAATTATTCAAGGTCTAGAGTTAGATGAACCAGGTCATGAAAGAGAGCTCTCGGCAGTTCTATTCATGTCTCAGTAAAAAACCTCTTGGCTAGTCATGTTATACTCTGAAAAGATGTTATTGTTGGTTATATGTTTATATCCAGTTAAACATGTCACTTATCCCCAGGCTTTATGTGGTATTCGACAGCACAAGTTTCCTACCATACCCATCATTTGTGAGCATTTATGAGGTATTGCCTTCTATTAGCTGATTGCTTGTAGCGTTTATGGAGCTATGTCTCCCCACGAGGATTGCATTAATAGGAATATGGTGTTCTTTATTCTCTGCAATCTCATGCTATTGTCAGAGCATTCTAGATGATTATCCCATATAAGAAAATGCGGAAGAGGAAGAAAGTAGGTTCGACTTCCTCTCCCTTTTTCTTTTCATTAATCTCTGCAAACTTAAACTTTTTCTTACATCCTAATTTGAGCGTCGGAGTGGTAACGTCGGAGTGCCTCCAGCGTCCCCTGTCGCTCTATCCTTGACACTTGTTGCAGGTATTCGGATCTGATGAGTACTAGGACCTTCAGCCCTCCGTTTCCCCCTAAGACATCGCCGTCTTTTATCACTCCGGGACATCCTCCCTTGTTCATGAGATCGATCCCGTTCTTATATCTTGAGCCTCGGTCGACAACATTAGTATTGTTCATTCAGGAAATGTAGTAGTAGCTAAACTTGTTGAATCAATCAATGTGATCTAATTGAGTATTGCTGACCAATTTTCGATAAATACGATACTAGTTAATTTTACCACATATTATTTCATTATTTTATTTAAACAAACCCACAGTCTATCAGTCGAACATATCGTTCTTCTTCTTCTTCTTTTGTTCAATCTTCCTCTGCTTAGGTGCAGAGGAACCTTTTGATGGTTGGCTTGAGGTACTCGAAGGCAGCGGCCCAACCAGCTTGTGCAGGGTGCAGTGAGTCCCAATAGAAGTGCTCCTCCGGTCGTTGGCACACCGAGTACAACTTGTTTCCCTTATCGTCTAAGTTTCCACACTCGGTCTTTTCTGAGCTGCTTTCACAACATGGCAACAAAGGATACTTCATCTTCTTTGATCCTTTCACTAACAATATAGGAGGAAGAAGAAATAAGACACTTGGGATAGCATTGCAACAAACATCATCTAATATCGCGTACCTTGGCGGATTATGCTCAAGAAGGCTCTATTGACATTGAGATTTAGGAAATCGGTATTCGAATTGTTGCTCCTTCGCAAGTCCAACATGAGTTTGTTCATCGACTGGTTGTGCTCGAAGACAGCTTGGGAGATGTTTTGAGCGCAAAGAGTGTAGTTGCTAGGTCTTGTGAACAATGGCGTGCACTCGATTGGATGCAAGTTCGTAACCATTACCTTCGGGACTCCTATTTCTTGTAGTCGAAGCAAATCGAGTTTGAATTGTGCAAACAATTGTCTGATGAATTCGCGAATATGCTATTGTCACAACAAGAACTCGGTTAACCATAGTTGTAGAAAGGCATATTTTGATATCGAACTATTCGATACTCACCAACAAAAAGTTAGGATCTTCTTTCGCGAAGTGAGCATAGTCATTGCCAGCAATGACGACTAGTGCGGCGGAGGAACAAATGCTAGCATTTGAGTAGATGCCCGCATCGATCTGAGATTGAAAATGACCGATTTGAGTGCTAAGGTTGCTCTGGTAGTTGCCGGTATCGAAGATGCCGGTGCCGGCAACCGCAAAGTTCATACCATAAGGGATCAGAGTTGGACCATATCTCCTGATCTTGTAAGGAATTGGGGACTTGATGTGCATGGCAGAAGCTGCCATAGGTAGAAAAGTGTGATTTTTTAGATATAAGGGGTATAATTGCATTTTCATAAAATCAGTAAAGTGTATGGGTAAAAATGAAAATCTTTACATATTTTCCCAAAAAGTCCCTGCATTATGCGTATATTTATTTTTTTTCCTTATCGGTTTAAATTGAATGTCGTCTATTATATAAATATATTTAAATGAAGTAAAAAAAAATATGATAAATGCCCTCTATTTCCCTCTTACTAATGAAATTGATCCTTATCTAATAAAATAAATTTATCATCTAAATACCAATTCAAAACACGTGGCATTTGTTTTCCTATAGAAAAATCTTTTCTTATTTATTAAAATCTCTCCACTTTTCTTATTTATAATAAGTTTAAAATATAATATATATTATGCTATACAATTTATCACAACTGAACTATAGTATTCATCCAATCGAACCGGAAAGAATAGAAATTCTTACTGATGAATTATGTAGCATAATATTCCTTGCACTTTTATTGTCCACCTTTCGATCTCTTTAGATTCAATGATTGAATTATAATACATAAGTGATCGGACAGGAGACAATGAAAGTGCTCATGGATACTCACGAATAAGTTGTCCATTGTATCAAAACTATATATATATATATATATACAATCCAATTTGTCCGCGTCTATCCTTTCGCGGCGCTCCTCACCATGCGACGTCAAGGTCGGATCTACATTAAAGCTCAATCCCTAAATACATGGAGTTGCCTATGCCGTCCCTCTTGTCATGATCAGGTGAACACTTGCACCCCTCTCGTCATAATCATGTGTGTGTCTATATATATAGAGAGAGTTTTGTTAGGTTGTATACCCTGTGTGCACCTGAGAATATATAGTATTTTCTTGGTACGTCTTTGTTCGAATGAACACTATATTCAATCCCCTAAACCTATCGAGGTTGCCGCTATCATTCCTCTCATCGAATTGCGCATCGTTACTGTGCATTCATGCATAGGTGCACACGGAAGGTGCACAACTTAACATTCTCATATATATATATATATATATATACTGTGCTCCTTACCCTACACGACGGTGCGCGACACACAGTGTTGATCATCAAATTCATCTCTGACTGTCAGATTCCGCCAAATTATGGCCAAAATCCGATTACGAGCGACGGTGCACGACGCATAGTGTTGATCATCAAATTCATCACTGACCATCAGATTCCGGCTGAATTGTAGTCGGAATCCAACAACGATTGAGCTGACATTGGAGTTCGGCCTGACAACAGCTGGATTTTGGTTGCGATTCAGCTGGAACCCTGCCAAATCATAGCCACCAGCATGCAGTTGCTTGGTGGTCGTGATTGGCTGATTCGTGGCTGGAATCTAGTCACTGTCGAGCCGGACTCCGATTCTGGCCTGGTCACTAGCGGCTACAATTTAGTCAGATTCTGGCCGAATCATGGTTGGATTCTAACCGTGGTCAGGCCGAAATCCAACGCTGGCCACGATTATGCTAGATTCTATCGCGATTTGGTTAGATTCTAACTGTGGTCGGGCTGGATTCTAACCATGGTCGAG
>JBAMHZ010422453.1:0-11495 GCA_037177395.1 Alpinia galanga | reverse complement strand
CCCTACAACCCAAATATGTTGGGGATCAATGTGCCACTTAGAAGGGGGTGAATAGTCTCTCTTCGATTTCTAACAAGATCGTTAGCGGAAGTAATAGTAGAAATCAAAATTAGAATGAATAACAAGTAAAACAATGCTAACACAATAATTTTAATGTTGTTCGGAAATTCACTCCTACATTCAGACAATTCTTAAGGTGGATCACCCCTTCAACTCTTCACTATTTTCCCCTCCAGATGAACACAAAGTGGATAAGAACCTTCTTACAACAATACTCTTCTTTTCTTCTTACAAGAGATGAAAAATAAGCTTAGGAAGAAGATAATGAGCTTATAAAAGACTTTTGGAGAGCTTAGTAAGTATAACAATTTTATCAATAAAATTTGTCACATTTTCATGCCTCTAAGACTCCTCTTTTATAAGTTTGGGGGGCTAATCTTGGAATCACTAAAACTGTCTCCAACCAGTCGACTGGTGAACACCAGTCGACTGGTATAACATACCAGTTGATTGGTCTCGCCATTGATCGATGTCAATGACTTCTGACAGTCGTGATCTCTGAAATTTCTATCTATTATCCCCCAACGGTATTATATCAATCGGTCTCAAGACCAGTCGACTGGAATTAACACCTGTTGACTGATGTCTGGTAAAACTTCAAACTCAAATATTTGAGCATCCGACTTAACCACCGTTGATTCGACTAATTAACTGGTGTCAGGTAAAACTTTAAATACAAGTGTTTGAGCATCCGATTTGACCATTTTCCCTTCACGAGTACATTCTCTCACACTCTGACTCACTTAACGCTTACTCTGCAGCCTTTAATCTTCAAGCTTTCTTCCTTTGACTCTCGTCCCTTAGATGCATTCAAGCCCACAGCTTATCTTCCAATGTCATCTTTTACATATGCCCGACTCTCGTCCCTTGGATGCATTTGAGCATCTAGCTTGTCTCCCAATGTCATTCTTTATGTATGCCTCGAAGTGCACTTCCCTCAGTTCATCCTCCCTGCCTTATCCACGGTCCCTCAAATGCACCATCCTTTACCGGATTCAAAGCCGTCAAGCTGTGTATTCTGTAGTCCTGTATGACTCATATACACATATCAAATAATTTACCTTAAACTCTTTGACACACACATCAAAATCATGATCATATTTGGGTTAATTGCTCAAACAAAATCCTCTTCCAACCCTCACAATCGTGTTCCCACTCTAACCCTCACAATTCGTTCCCCCCTCCAATCCTAGCATTCTCAGTCTCCTCCGATCCCTCACTTTCTCTATCTTGCTTCAACCCTCGTCGCACACTATCATTGCTCTCTAACCCGTGTCGTATGGGGCCGTGTTTAAGTAGTTTATCACAAACTCCAAAGTTTGTCACCGCCATGCTTATACAATTTGACCCTTATCGAATCGAAACAATTCGTCGTTGATCTCATCTTAGATCCATGTTAAAGCTTTTAGATATATCAAGTGCAAGGGAAATAGTCTTTATAAAATTACTATTTTAAATGATATTTTCAGTCATAAATTTCATCGTGATTTATTTTTAATATTTAATTAGAATCCCATGAAATTCTAAATAAATTATTAAATGTGAATATTTTGTATCAATTAATTCAACAATGATATTTTTTAATGTTATTATTATTTATTTTAATAATATATAAAACGTCTTTATCGTGCCTTGCTCATCTATATTTTAAAGTCAAATAATCTTAATGTTTATCCTCCCATCGTATTAGTGTTTGTTTGAATTTAAAATGACTGTTCATGATTTACCTCTTTTATATTTGTTGTGAAATCAATTGATAGAGACGCTTAGGATGTGCCTAATCACTTTTTTATCCGAAGAAGTCAAATAATTTTATTGTCTATTTCTTATTTTTTAAAAATAAATAAAAATTTAAATTTATTAGAAATAAACAATGTAGTATTTTAAAACATTTTAATAAATTTATTGTATTTTCTAAAAATTATAATTTTATGAATAAAAAATTTTCAAGTTGAAAACAAGGCCAGGAATCCAAACCCGTTTAACACCGCCAACCCAAACCCTACAACCCAAATCCTCTCCAGCCCTTGCGATCGCGTTCCCACTCCAACCCTCACGATCGCGTTCCCCCACTCCAACCCTAGCGTTCTCGGTCTCCTCTGATCCCTCGTTTCCATCCTGCTCGAACCCTCGTCGCACACCGCCGTTGCTCTCCAACCCGCGTCGTACGGGGCCGTGTTCGAGTAGTTTGTCACCAGCTCCAAAGTTTGTCGCCGGGCCACGCCTGTACAATTTGACCTTTATCGAAACAGTTCGTCGTTGATCTCATCTCAGATCCATGTTAAAGCTTTCGGATATATCAAGATCTGGTAAAATTCTGATCTAATCTATGGCATCTCAAATCTGTATTTCCATTCAAAGCTGCTTGTGGATGATAGTGATCATATTTTCTTTTCCGTTGAAATTATGTTATACAAACAGTTGCACGGATGCTGTTCTCTCATTTTTCTTTGTTTTCTCGATTTCCTGTCATTTTTTATTAGTTAGGCATTCACTTCCAGATCCACTCTGCAACAATATCACTTACTGAATCCAACATAATTAGGAGTCTGGGTTTGTTTTATCCTCCCCTGTTAGGCAAAACTAGTTTAGTTGGGAGCTAGTTTAGCAGGGAAGTATAGAAAGAGAGAGGGTGTTTAAGTTTTATAGGAACAACTAGTTTAGTAGGGAACTAATGTTGTGTTTACTTTTTCATTTGAATCCTTTCATTTCTGTTCCTCATGGCTACTCCGTGAGTTTTCATAGTTGATAAGAAACATGCTATAGCTAGAGAGTGCTAAAGGAGAAAAAAATTATATACAAACACATCAAAACTAATGGGAACTAGGAAAATGAAAAAAAAAACATATAGTAACTTATGAACAACAGCCTATTTTGGATTTCACGGAGCACCACTTTGATCACCAAAGAACCAAGCAACTTTAGAAATGATTACTGGTGGATTGATTTCTTCAGGTGTCACTACTACAAATCACAGCATTCAAATTCATCAACATCCTGACAACTACTGAACTCATTTTAGAAGGTCAACATTCCAGTTTTAATGGGAAAATAGAGTATTTGTTTTTTCACAGATGTCATAAAAAAATCCCTTTCTTGAGCTGTGTTGTTTGGTCTGAACAGAATCAAAATCTATGCTGAATAAGTGATTCCAAGGCAGAAGAACAACCATTTTGGTAATGGATTTTATTTCATTTAACACATCCAGATTGGTCAGTATGGCACCAGGAAACTCATATACAGGGACACATCCAGATTCTATGTTGTTTGGCCTTTTCATTCAGGCAACTACTAGGTATATCAAATAAAACGGCTATAGGAATATGTTTATTCTATGTAAACAAATCCTTTGTGAAGTTTTACCACAGCAAGCTCCACAATTACCTACAAGATGATTGTGAAATGTAACTTATATCTGTTCACACATTCCATGTAGTAACGATGTCTGGTCACATAGTAAGGAATTATACACTTCAAGAGTGAATTACTACTAATCATACACTCCAACTTCAATCTGCATCATGTATCCATTAAGATCAAAACATTGCACATGAACTACTGTTGGAAATATGACCATCTCAACTGATCCAAATTGTAGAAAATCAGGAGGTATAGGAATCATTACTAAAGTCTGCAGATCAAAGAAGAGAAGAAGAAAATTGGTTATCTTATGATATAGTGGTACATATTATAATAATCTGGTAAGTTATTTTCTAATAAAAATTTGAGTTATCACTAGAAGAACAAACCTGTATGTCAGTTGCTTGTTCAACTCAGCCAATACCTACAATGAATAAGAAATACAACTGTTAAGTAACTTTGTTACTTGCCAAGTTCCAGGCTATCCAATTCTAGGTACATATTACAGTGTTTAAGGTAGTGACATAGATTGCATGGTTACAAATTGTGATAAAATGGTAGAATATTATTTGTTATAATGCAAACTAGTCAAGAATTCATTGTGTAACTTAAAGTTTGCTAGTTTAGTTATGAACATGCAATAGGTCAGAGACAGGATGTTTGGCTCTAAGCATGATCCTCTCATCTTCCTGAAACACAAGAAAGAAAAAAACTCAAAACATTAAATTTCTATAGCTTTAACAAATTCAGAAATAAATGTAGAATTAGACCTCTGGGAGGTCCATCGATCTTTAATGAGTTTGGAAATGAGTACCTTTTGACATTGATGAAGATATATATAGAAAGGCTAATCAACCATAACTTAGTTGATAAAGTATTATTGTTTAGGAATAAAAATTTTTAGAGAAAAAGTGAGAGGGGAAGTCAACAATTTCTAATAGGAGGTGGCTAGCAAGGTAGGTTGACATTCGTGTCTTGGGACTCAATACACAAACTAGGGATAGAGAGAAATAGAGGGAAAGAGAGATAGAGAGTGAGTGAGAGACTGATTTAAGAAGGAAACTTTAATGATTTTCTATGATACCATTTGGGATACTCCCCTCCTTGAATAGTGTTTCTTTACAATGTATTCAATCTGGTTGCAAGAATTTTGCTAACTATTTCTCCTTTTTTTTACTAACTAATTGTTGTTGCTTTGTAAAGTTGGTTCCTCTTTGATCTCTTATTCAATGTAGTCCAAGTACCTCCATTGTCAATTACTAGATTAACAATTAGATTCCTAGGCCAATACATCAATGCAATTCTTCTCTGGCAAGCATATTTAGTAATTTTTTTTTTGTCATAGAACACCATGCCCATAAATAGAGAATAGTCACATTATTTTAATCTTTAAACTTGATGAACATTTACAACATTAAAAAAACAATTTTCATGCCCTTTGTTTTTCATTTACCATGAATATTCTTTGGGCATTTCTAATTCATCCACACTAAAATGCTATTTTGCTTATGTAGTGGATCTCTAATTGCAATTTAAATTATATATAATGGTTTGCCACTTTCTAGGTCTCAAAAGATAGTTCTTCAGCATACGTGATCCTCATGCTACCTGGAGGTTATGGTGCAAGTTTGACAAGGTGCAAATCGCTCTTTCCCACCATCACAAGTGTTACATTATTAAGCATAAGTCAAAAGTAGATTAGGTTTCTACTCAAAGAGGAAATCGAAGAACGAGATTGATCACAGGGAGGTTGTTCTTGGTGGAGAGGGTAGAAGGTATCAAAATGAAGGGGAAGGAAAGTAACTATATTTTTGTAGATACTGACACAAACAAGGGGAGAATTGACTTTGAGGTGGCCATGCTATGTACCTAGCAAATGCAAGATTTCTAAACTATGGATGCCTTTGACAAAGCAAATAGAGTATAGGGAGCACAAATTTGACCTTGGTAGGAGGAGAAATGGAAACATGGCACACTTGACCGTAGGTATAGCAGAGAAAGGAAGTTTGGAGTTCAAAAGTGTCCCATGCAAGTATAAGTGAAGTTAGATATGATCTTCAAGCTTAGCATGGCTAACAATTGCCTAAGTACTTTTGTATGATTGACGCGGAGATAGGAATGATTTGCACAAAAAAAAAAAGTGAAATTCTCATCTTTACATTGAGCCGGTTGATAAAATAGAGTATTCAAGTGGATATGTGACATTTGTCACATAATGAAAGCAATTGAAGCTCCATGGGAATTAAAAAAGTAAGCTATAGCATTAAGTTGATTTAATTAGATTTTAGAAATATACTTTTTTTTTGATGCCTTAAAATATTGTAGAAAACAAAAAATCTTTATTAAGACACTTCTAAAAATGTTGTCTAAATTAGATTCTTATTCTACACTTATAAAGTTCTACACCTAAAAATACATTTCACACAAGTTTATTCTTCAAGCTAGATACTTTCACTGCAAAATTCTTCATGACAAGGTCTTTATTTCAAACCAACTCACTTAAACTCATTATCAAATAAAAAACGCGCAATTAGATCCAATCACAATGGAGGAACCAACATTCTCTAACACCAAAGTTATGACTTTTAACTTTAGCCTCTCTCAATCATGAGAAAAATGTTAATCCCCTCTCTAACATCAAGTTAATCCAATCATTCACTTGTAATAATAAATTAATTTTATAATAAGTAGAAGTAGTTAAAAGAATTACTAGCATAGTTCATTTTATTTCTTGTTGGTTGAATATATTTCTTCTACATCATTATTTTCTTCTGCGCATCTACTTTCTTCTATTTGCTTGATAGCTTTAATGTTTTCAAATAAACATAAAACAAGGAGGTTCATTAATGTGATATGAAGATGACTAGCTTTGATCCTTTTCTATATGGTGTGATTAGTTCCTTAAAACAAATACATGTTGGTTCATTCTTGCACTTGCTTCTTTATGATAGACTGTCCTTCACTAAATGTCTGCCCATACTCAAGATGCAAATTATTGCAAACATAAAAGAGATCTTTAGCATAAGTTCATTAGATAAATTCTATGATTTTTTTCTTTCTTTTACCATTTGATGTTTTATTTGAGAAAACTATAAATTCTTCATGTTGTAATCATCATTAATTAGTTTTTCTATTTTGTGATAAATCATGAATCTATCATCTATATCATGAGATTGAATAAGATAAAACCGAATTGATGGGATTGAAGGGTAGTTTATTGTTTGAACTGTGAACTAACCTGAAACTATAATAATCATCCAAATTTTATTGATTGAATTAGATGGTGTGTTAAGAAAGATCCATTAGTTCATTAATAATGCAATATAATATAAAAAATAAAGGTTGCATTGTATTTTTCTTTTGGTTATTTTTAAAATTTTTCATTAGTCATAAAGATAAGGATTCTAAGTTGGATGTGTAGACATACGATAATAAATAGGATAAGATTAGAGAGAAAGTCAGGTTAAAGGGAAATTAGAAGGGTATCATAAGGGAAAGAGAGTCAGACTATAAAAATTCCCTTGTCTATTCCCTATATTCCTACATTTGGTTCACCCTTCTCAGTCTCATTGGTTGCACTTTATATGGTTTTATGATATTACCAGTTTCTTCTTCTCCTTTTCCTCTCTTTGTTTTTTTTGTTTGTAGTGATTTTGCTTTGCCACTTTACAAGGGCTTTGGTTTTTGAATTTGGTAGAAGAAATCCTAGCACCTTCTCCGATTTCTTTTTCTTCCTCGTTCTCTTGCTCTTACCCTACCTCCTGGAAGTTGGAACCCAAAATTTCCATGAACTATCTTTCCTTTTTCAGGGAGGGGCTCTGAGCTCATGTGTTCTCATGGTCATGAGGCTTAAACCTGAATTTTCCCTCACCCTTTGCATTTCTTGTTTCCCCATGGATGCATCTTTCTTTTTTAGACCTCTATTGGTACTGTCTTTCTTTTTTAGGCTTCTCTCTATACTGCCATCAAATGACCCTTTTTTATTCTTTTTTTTGGAGCTTTATTTCACAAAAGGGGTGCTAGGTAGGAAAGAGGTGCATAACACAATACAGATTCTTTTTTTTTTCTTCCATCAGCTAGCTCATCAAATTGCTTCTTTTCTTGTTTGCTTTAAACTTCAGGGATCACAAACATTTACTTTGTCATTCCTACAAATGAAGGAAACAACTAGGGGAAGAAAGAGAGGCAAGGAAATGCCACAAGAAAAAAATTGTAAAATATTTTATATCCTATTCTTTCCTTTAATCAAAGGAAAGGGGGGGAAAAATTAAAACTTTATTTGTCAAAGGTAAAAAAAAAGAAAACATAAATCAAATATAGATTTGAAAATAATTTTAAAAAAAATATTTTTTAAGCTGAAATGAGATTTTTGCTTAAATCAGATGGATGCAATATAGTGGAAAACTGAGAAGATTTTTTTCATTATTTCCTTCCCTCAAACTTTTTAAGTCAAAGGAAACTGGGGAAAAATGTCGTAGAAATCTTTTTGCCATCTTATTTCTTTCCTTGTTTCATTCCCTCGTTGGAAACACACTTCTCCTGTAGGAAACGCACAGTTAAGATTATTTATATTTGGTTATTTTCTGTTTGTCTTTTTACTTATTTAAGATATTTAGTTTCTACTGAACATTACCCTTTTACTTTAAACTGAACCATTCTTGATTTTTACTAAACATACATCTTTTACTTGTAAGCTTTTGGATGTTTTCCTGCCACAATTATCAAGTAACTGCTTAATTTGTTTATATTTCAGTATAGTTGTCACCTTTCCTGAAGAAACGAATTTTCATACTTGCTGTATCACATGTTGTTGGGTGTGATATATTAACAACTTCTAGTGACTATTTTGTTTGGCTGTGTTTCGCTACCTGATAAGTTCGCTTTTTTTATGTTGATCTCTTGCAACAAAGCAGATTGACAATAAGATTATTGAGAGTGGGTTTTGTCCTATTTATTCAATGAGTGCTACCATCCTCCTTCACATTGATTGATTATTCTGTAAAATAGGAAATTGACTCCACTCCCTGCTATTCAAGTAAATGTTGGATCAGTGGAATACACTGAGCTCACCTTGTCATATGTTTTGCTACTATGTGCCTAGGTTCAACTAGATTTCTCATTGACGGATCTAACTGAGACAGTACTCAGAAGTGGTTTTGTTGTGCATTTTGCATATCAGAAATAGTCATGAATGCAGCTTGCCAACATTAGTGAGGAGGAATGCAGCGGTACTCTGTTACTAGTGGTGGCAGTGGAGTTAGTAGCAGTGCCATTAGCGGGGCATCTTCAAGAGATAATGCCAGGGTAGAATCTTCCTATTCAGCATCGAGCTTCTCCTTGAACTCGAGGTAATATACCTACCTTTTATGTTCCTCAGTTAGGCCTTCTTTTTTAAACATAAAAGCTACTCTTCATCCTTGCTGATAGGCTATGTATGTGAAGAACTTTTGTTTTGTTTTTTCTTTTTAGCTTATAAGTTGTATCCCTAAAGAAGTGATTTATACAATGTGATTTTGTAGTTGTCAGTTGCATGGTTTAAAATCTCGACCCATGTTGAGATTTCAATTTGTGATTAGAATGTACAGTTTCGGTACCATATCGTACCTTGTAGATACTGTTTTAGTACTTTTTAAATATAAAATATATTAATTAAAAATAAAAATCTTAACTTAAATTAAAAAAAAAATAAAACACAAAAATAAAAATAAAAAAATAAAAATAAAAAAAGGATAGTTTGGTGCATGAAGCTCCCACCAATGCGGGGTCATGGGGAAGTATTTATTGTATACAATCTTATTCTAGTTTACAAGAGGCTGTATTAGTGACTTGAACATGTGACCTCTAGATCACATGGTAGCAAAGGAAAAAAATAAATAGCACCTCCGCAACCCCGAGGAGGTCATGTTGTGATCCCTCCACGACCTCCAAGGGGTCGTGGGGGCACTGTGATCTTGCAGAGTTGTCGCGGGTATTGCGATGCCTTTGCGACCCAATGGAGGTTGCGACAAGGTCATGACAGCTTTCGTGACGCAACGAAAGTCGCCGCAACCCCGTAGAGGTCGCTGTGGGATCACGATAGCTTCTGGGATCATGCGGAGTTGCAGTGGCGCCTCACGGTTCTGATATTGGTATCGGTGGTGAATTGTAGGCGGAATGACAAATTTCACTAGTATTGCTCGGCACGATATGAAATTTTAAACTATGGTCAACAAACAATTATCTTATTGACTAACATTTGCATACATCTATACATCTATTCTGAAACCACCATACTTGAGTTATCTGATAAACAACATAAAAATAAAGAAAAGAGTAGTAGTAAATTAACATACTTTATTTAGAAAATGTGGCAAGTCCTCCAAGCACTTGCTGAACATGGAACAAACATCATTTTCCTGAGAAGTATATTTGCGATGATGCTTTATTCAGTCTTTTACTTTAATATCCTAATTTGAATCTTGTACCTACAATCACATTGTAGTGCTCTTGTAATGGATGTTTCCTTGATGGACAAAGACTTGAATGATGTGTGCAGGCATATATAACAAAGCAAGTGTTATTAATACACACACACATATGTACATGTTAAGGAACAAAACTTATCATATTTCACGTTGCAACCAAGTAAAAAAAATAACACGACATAAACTTTAATATTGATGACAATTGATTCAAATTACAAGAAAATTTGTAGATAGTTAATGATTAATGTCATGTTACAATAAAGGGCAGCCCGGTGCACGAAATTTTTGCTAATGCAGAGTTTTTGAGAAGTGTCATGTTACAATATCAAAGAATTATCTGATGTTAGATGAAGCACCAACAAAAGAAATAGGGATTTTCTTACACAGACTCACTTGAACTGCCTAACTTTCATCATTTTTTAAAAGAGCCTCCTAACAAGGGCTGCTAGCCACTAGGCGAGTTGCCCCTTGATGAAACTACTTAGGCCTCTTTATATATATGCATGCATTGTGTTTGAACTTGTTAAATCTGACGCATGAAATTATACAAGATACATTCATTCACATGGTAATATCTATTGTCTCATCCACTCAATTTCTGTTGTCATATCTACTAGTTCATTCTGATCGTTAGTCATTCATTTAATTATAGAAGCTGAGCTTTACCTTTCAGTTGCATATTATCTGCTCTCAGCGATGCTTAATGTTCTGTCTTGTGATTGCTTCTCCAGGCGACAGTCCCAACTTGCGCCTTATAAGCTGAAATGTGATAGAGAATCTCTTAATGGCCGGTAAACTTTATTCTCCAATCAAGTTAAAATATCTTCTGTGATGATGTGGTCGGTCCAATATTTGGTTTTGATTTTGTTGTAATTGTTGAAGCTAATGAAATTGCAACTTTTTCACTTGCTTTATTACCATTTTATCATTACATATTTCTCTTTTTGCTTGATAGTAATTTTTTTTTGTTTTGTCACTCAAGTTGCTCTGCAAACTAAGAGAACAGTTAACAACATTCAATGACTTTCCTAGGCAATTTGTTATCTGAGTTAGACCTCAACTGTGTTTATATTTCTTGTATCTTAGCTGTGTTCATATTTTCTTATAGTTCATATAGCACTCATGTCACATCCTTACATTTTATCATGCTCTTTAGAATTGGCCCCCCTGACTTCTATCCTCAAACCACAAACTGTCCTGAAGAAACACTAACTAAAGAATATCTGCAGTCTGGATACAAAGAGACAGTTGAAGGAATTGAGGTGTGTTTCTGTTAATATCCTACTGTTTCAATTAGAATTTCTTCTTCTTCTTTTAAGGTTTACATTATGGAGATTATTGTTCTTTCCCAACATATGCAATTTCATTATTTTTTTCTCTGAACTCTTGCTGTTATATTAGATGCCATTTTGGTGATAGACTTCTGTCTTAGTGCTACTTTCAAGTATGTGATCAAAGGAAACCATTTTGTCCCATTTATTCTTGTTTTGCTATTACTTTATGCACTTACTAGGTGGGGGGGGGGGGGGGGGGAGGGAAGCCCGGTACATGAAGTTTCCTTCCTACGGGGTTCCGGGGAAGGACCTCTTTTACGCGGTTTTCCTTTTTTTT
>JBAMHZ010422443.1:0-11495 GCA_037177395.1 Alpinia galanga | reverse complement strand
ATTTGCCACGAATTGTGGATTCATTGCAATATTTGCAACAAAAATGGAATTCATCACAATGTTTTGGGATGAATTTCATTTTCATAGGAGAGTTTGCATTGAATACCAATTTCGTTATAAATTCTACGATGAATTCATATTTCATTGTAAAATTTTGCAACAATTTTAATTTTTTGTCACAAATTTGATGATGAAAGTTAAATTTATTGTAAAATTAGCGATGATTTTTACGATGATATTTAATTTGTTAAAAATTTAGCATCAAATATATAGTTTGTTGCTATTTTTATAGCAAAATTCGTCACTATTTTGTGATGATTTAATATTTCACATCAAATTCATTACATATTTGCATCGAATTATTTTCATTGCTAAAATTTATCACTAATTTAATATTTTTTTATAGTATGGTTTCGGATCGAGGCGTCCATCGGTATTATTCCCTTTGGTCTCAGACTGAAGCATCCATCGGCAATATATTCTCTCTAGTCTCAGATTGAGGCGTCCTTCAACATTATTTCCTCTGGTTTCAGACCAAGGCATCCATCGACAATAATTCCTCTGGTCTTAGACCGAAGCGTCCATCAACAATACATTCTCTCTAGTCTCGAACCCAGACATCGATCAGGTACTGCCCTCTTTGCTCCACCTCTGCACATTATCTCAGTTCCAAGATAATGACTTTATGCTAGTCCAGTAGCAATATATCACTGAATGATTGGTTGACTCGGTCAACCTTGATCGGGTGAACTCCACATCTCCACCTCTCCACACTCCACTGTTGGGAGTATTGAGAATACAATCAAAGTCCCACATTGGTAAAACATGGAAAAGATCATGTGCTTATAAGATGAAAAGATATCTCCATTGGTATGAGGCCTTTTGGGTAAAGCCCAAAAATAAAACCATGAGGGCTTAGGCCCAAAGTGGACAATATCATACCATTGTGGAGATTTGTGAATCTTATAGGCACCAACAATAAAGAGCAGTTCGATGCACGAAGCTCCCATGATGTGAAATTTCAGGAAAGAGTTTATTGTATATAGCTTTACCCTCTTTACAAAAGACTATTTCTAGGAATCAAATCCATGACCTCTAGGTCACAAGACAGTAACTTTGTCATTGTGCCAAGGCTCTCCTGCTTAGGCATGTATGAGTTTCTTCTATTTGACATATTCAATTATGAGATTTCATCTTATTGTTTGTTGGTAGTTGAATAAACTAGTTTGGCATTTTCTGGGTATGACTCTTAAACAAATTAAAAGATAGATCGATATATGCATACAACCGAGTGAGTTTTTTGTTCAGTAAAATTATCACGCTTTACTTTTGAGATTTGAATGATGCAAGATAAGGTAACTTGGCTTTGATATGTCATGATAAGTAACAACTTTTTTCGTTTGTTTATCTCTTATAGTAAATTTTGGTGCATGATCATATCCATGTATTCCTCCATTGACCACTCTACATATTTCCTAGATAAATAACATCCGACCACATTTTTACAGAGTTCACTTGTATTTCAGGTGCAGTTTAGCCTTAAGTATATATTCTTTTACATAGCGTTAGGTATCTAAATGCTTCTTCAATTCTTTGTTATGCTACCATCTAGTGGACTGATATTAGCTTTTGTTTGTTTGGACAACAGAAATATCTAATTTTTTCATTTACTGCTTAATCATTCTAATTTGTTTAATCTTATCACTCTATTATCTAATAGCTCATAAGAGTTGCACAGTGACCAAACTTTTGGAGAATGTCCTTAGGTGGGTCACCTTGGGGATGCTTACCAAGAATGGGTTCACCAACCTATAATTAGCAAGGAAGGTCCAAGGTTTTTTTGCTAACAATGCTTTGAAGGTAATACACTGTGATACTCGGAATATTTCGATTAAATGGTTTATACTTGTCTTTTTTTTTTTTTTTTTTGCCAGTTTTTAGTGACATGGCTTCCAGTTGTTTGTTGGAGTTTCACCAAGTCTATCCAAATGGGCCATTCATTCCCTCAATTGGCTCTGATGGTAGCAACTGGAGTGTTTTTGTGAACCTTGATCGGATTTACCTCGAATCGTTTCCTTTTCCACTTCGAAACTAAAAGCTACTGACTGGTAGATGTCCAGTTTCAATCTTCTCAATTCAATTAACTTGCACACAGGGGAAGCACAGGTCATTCATTACCTTCTTCATGGTTACCTTCTAATCAGCATCCCATGGAGTCTACTAATTAGAAACCTAAATCATCAGACAGCCATGGACATGTCTGGCTGAAGTATGCTGCATCACTAGTCTCTTTACTGTACTTTCGATCAATTTTGTTTAGAGGATCTGGAGTTTACAATCTGTTTTTCCTAATGTTTTTCTAGTTCTGGGAACTGGTCACATGGGTTGGTTGTTGCTACTCTGACAACTGCTCCAGCCTTGTTTGGAGGAGGTGGCCTCTTGGGTTACGTCGTGTATGGCTGCACTCACTGCTACCTGCACCATGGACAGCCCTCCAAAGACCCAGCTAAGCATCTTAAGGTGAGAATCATAATGTTCAAAAGGAAAATAAGGCAGAAACTCCTTGCTATGGTACTCTCTGTGACAATATTCGGCCCCAAAAGTTAACATCTTTGTTGATTTCCAGCCCTACCACCGAAACCAAAGGTCTCGGAATAAATCTTCCCCGTGGGAGATTGTCTTTGGCACTCGTGTAAATGCGAAAATGCATTGCTGTGCAGTGGCAATGGTGAGGCAGTTCACAAGAGAATATTTATAAGAGAATACAGTTTAATTTTCTATTAAAGTATAATTTGACGATAAATTTTTAGAGGTGATTGTCTATGTAAAAGTTTATCTGGCAGATGGAGTATGATTTCGGTATTAAATAATTTTTCAGGGATAATATAACTGTGGAGTCCGAATAGATTCGCTAAAAAAGCTGTGAGTACTTTCTTGATTTATTCAGGTGGTTAGTAAAAATCTACTAGGGCTTTGATCTCTTTTAACTCTGTTATTGAAGGGATATTTTTAAAAGATCGTAGGATAGAGTTGATCATTTTTAAAAATTAATCAGGTTAAAGATTCAAATATCTGATGCTAATAAAAAAAATACATTGATATAAAAAAATAATAATTAAAGAAATAACTATCTAATTTGATTGAAAAGGCATCTATATTTTACAATTGAACTGAGGAGTTCTTTTCAATGGAGCAGAATAAAACAGTTAAGAATTTAGTTCTATTTAAAATTATTAATTTTTATAATATATTGGAACTTAAAAAAAAAAAGACTGTTTTATTTTTAAAGTTATATTATTTCTTTTTGAAGGCTCACTAAAATTTTATTAGAAGTTTTTTTTTATTTTTATAAAAAAAAAGTCATATAATCAAATTATAAAAGGGATTAGAATCTCTTAATGGATAAGTTTTCAAGTTAATATTTTTTTAAAGGAAGATTAGTAATTTTATCATCAATTTCATCTGGTGTTGTTGCAATCCTTGTCTAATTAAATTTTAATTATTCATTTAGATTTAACTAATTAAAAGGCAAAATAAATTAGGGGATATAGACATGGCGTTGCAATCCCTATGCAAGTGCAATCTGAGCCATTGAATCATATTAATGATCTAAGTCACTCATCCCCCGAGTCTAGCCATATCCCACTCGTAGATCACTCACTGTCCATTATGGCTGGTCAACCCTATGCGACTTATGGCGCACCAATAAAATGCCACATCATTATTATATCTCACATGGTACATATGCACGAGTGCTATCTAACCAACTTGACATAGCTTATACTATACTCCTTGATATTATCATTAATTACTATTCTATGCGATTTGATTGATAAAGAAAGAAGCCAACTTAGTTGAAGCTGCCTACCAAACCCTGGACGACTTTTCCAACTTTTTTTTTTAATTTTTTTTTAATCTTTGAGAGAGTATTCTACGGTCTCGTGAAGATACTCCTTCAACAATTAAATTGAAAAAGATCAAAACCTTGTAAATTTTTATTAATCATCAAAGTATATTAGTAAAACACTTATAACTTTAAGTGTCTAATTTAGATTCTATAATCATGTCATTCCTAAAAGATTAATCAATACTGAAATTTTATTTTATCCGCCAAATAAACTTAGAATCACCTTATAATTTTTTTTAAAATTTATCATTAAATATTATTTTAATGGAGGATCAAATTGTATTTTCGTATAGAAATATTTTTTTATTTTTGTCACTGTACTGTACCGGGCGACTTTTTCCAACTTTTTCTTATGTAAAAGGTGATTCGTTCGCTCTCAGTGCTCCGGTCAACTAGTTCCACAACTAACACGGAAAAGGTAAATCACGAGGAGTATTTTATGCCCAACTAAGAGCTAACACGACAGGAGGACAGACATCTCGAAAAGGCTTACAGTCTCTAGAAATTGACCCTTGCTCTCTTATATAAATCTACTGTTACGCTAATCACAAGGCCCTCTCGTAGAGACCTGACTTCTTCCATCATTGATCAGTTAGTCATCCACTCTAAAAAAGTTTAATCTAATCGAAGATGGAAATCGAACGAGTACACAATTAATATCTTTTTATTCATTAATAATAAAAAGAATTAATAATTAAAACACAGGGGAGTTAGGTCGAATTCCTTGACTAAAGCTAATAATAATAATTATTATTCGATCGTATGTCTCCGTCAACACGTGGCGTCACTCTACCGGCCTAAAAATGTGGGGACCTTTGTGTTTGGGGCACAAAACTTGAGTAGGTTTTCAGCGCCGCGTAGAAAGGGTAAAACGTTAAAAACCCAGCTTCCAGTGGAATAAGGCCACGTGTCCACGTGCGAGTAACACCGAGTCAAATTCCGCGGTGGTGGCATGCTCCTCGCTCTTTATCAAGTCAAGACGCCGACGCCTTCGAGTTCTTGCTGCGGTCTCTGACTCCTTCTCCTTCGTTTCGTCCGTTCTGGTTTCATCTATCGCCGGATTCCTGGCGAAAATTCTGTTCTTCGGCGTCGGATTGACTAATTGGATACCGATTTCTGCTCTTTGTCCGGTGAATTTTGGTCTGCATTTGGGGGAGATTGGCTCCTCGGCGGGAGATCTGGCGGGCAGATCTTAGAGGTCGTGCGCCGTCGATTGGTACCGGGAAACTAGGGCGAAAAGCCTCCCGTTTGGAGCATTTGCGACGTTCTTCCATTATTCTTGGTCGACTGAAGCGTGATCGGAGTTGTCGGGAATGGGAGCGAAGGGGATCCGAAGGAACTCTCGTGTCCTGTCGGATAGTTTCGTGGACGGAGCAGATTACCCTTCGTGGGAGAGTATTATGATCCAGACGGGCACCTCGTCCTCTTCTGAGACATCTTTTTCATCGGATTCCCCTCCCAAGGTGAACTGCATAGAGCATCGGGTGTCCAAGATGGATACGCTTCCTGGCGTCGCCATAAAGTACGGGGTTGAGGTACCCCTCATTTCAGTTTCCTTTCTTGCTCACCTTTGCCGCTTTCAGTCTAGTTCTTTACTCCATGTTTGAGGATACTACATTACTTTTGGTTTGAAGTGAAATTTTTTTTTTATTGGAATCAGTTTTACGTTCTATTAATTTGGGCATCCATTCCATGGGTTTGTCTTATTTGTCTGTGGTACATATAACTTCGTAAGGTTTGTTTGTTTTCCTTATCGTAGAAGGATGGGTTAGAGTAATTGGATGAAAAAAAAAAATGGAAGGATGGCTTAACATAAATAGGTGAGTGAATGTTCTTTAATTTATCCTTACAGCTGTTTACTTCAATTGATGGAAAATTAGAGGGAGGAAAAGAAGTGATGAATTACTTGTAAATTTGGCTGCCTCAACTCATCCAACATACTTAGTCTATCAGACTCACTCGACCCATCCATCATTACTTGCTCGTCCGGATCACCTGATCCACTAGCCCATTCAAAATACCTGGTTGTACGACTCAATTAACTTGTGTTTTTGCTTGGCCTAACTGGACTGTTAAGTCCTCTTGACCCAACTAGCCTATCAAGCTGGCTTATCTAAGTGGTTTCCAATTGACCTGTTAGCACTGCCCGGTTGTTTGGTCCGATTAGCCCTATCTACTAGTTCAGTTTGATCATCTTGTCAAGCCCGGGCTGATCGTCCATCAAGCGTGCTTGGTTCAACTAGCCCGCCCAATTAATTTGGTTCGACTAGCTTGATCTGGTTGTCCCATTTGGCCTGCTTGGCCTTCTCAATCTACTTGGTCTGTTTAGTTGTCTCGTCTAATTGATTCACTAGCCCGCTCAATTCAACCTGCCTATGCAACCCGCTCAACTTAACTGACCATCTGGCCTAACCAACTCACTTGGTCTATACTAGCCGATTGAACCAACTGGCTAGCCCGACCTGACCAAGGTGTACTCACAAGTTCATTGTTGGGGCTTGATGATGAGGTAGCACGGACAAACTCATATTTTATAAGGAGTAGCGAGTGGGTATTACTTTGTAAGAAATCACAGGTGGATATATTTTGGTGCCTGACGAAGAGCTTAGTTTTCATCCAATTTGGGTGGAACTAAAATCATGAAGGTTTTCCATACTTTCTAAATATCTTTCCAAGTAAATAGTAGAAAGGATGAGATATTTTAAAAACCATCATCACTAAATCCTCTCGATAATTCATCCTTCCAGTTTTGCATGTGAGTTAAGTATGCCTTAAATACAGATGCTAGTTCAATTTGTATCTATGAAATAAACTTTCAGAAAGAGGTGTTATTTACTTGCATGTTATCAATATACTTTTTTTTTGTTTTGGAACTCGTTATGTGATTTGTAGAAAGCGAAATACTGGCGGTTTTTCCAACCTAGAAGGATCTACTTACATACCCGCTATATATATTGCTTTAATGTGGTTGAATTTTTAATTTCTTTATGTTTTTAATTTTATTGCACCATATATTCCAATTGATGGTTGTAAGAAAAATTGTCATTGATGTTTTAGGTAGCACACATCAAACGCTTGAACGGCTTAATGACAGATATTCAAATGTTTGCGCATAAAACTTTGTTGATTCCTTTGCCAGGAAAGCATCCTCCGTCAAATTGTCCCTCTGACAATTCAGTTGCTGATAGGTACTTCCCTTTTTTATTATTAAGTTTTACATGTTATCACGCACTATGATAGGGAAAAATTGTTGCAGTTTAAATTCCATGTTACCATGGTTTAAGTAGTTTAACACAATGTACATGGGCACTTGTGGATTTTTTTCCTCTCTCACTATTCTTCTGATTCTGAAATATTTTGCAACGTACTGTTGTGCATGCTGCAATAACATCCTGAAAATGATTCATTAATTAAAGAACCTTCTGTGGACCTCCAGTGCCTCTGCTGGATAATTTCTAATGACAATGCACACCAACATTTTGCAACACTTTTTGGATTTTCGAATAACTTTTCTTGTACTTTTGTGGCTTGTATATGAGTCAGCATCTCACCTTTTGTTCGATTGTAAATATACAAACTAAGAATCGTGACTCTACTACAAATATTTGCAGTGCCAAAATCTTGTGAAGATATTCTTCTAAATAATTTTTGCCTGTCAAATTAAGGCACACGTAGGAATGTTCGTGCAGAAAAGCATATCTGATTTGGATTTGGATTTGGATTTGGAAAACATAAACAAGCATAACTACCATATGTTCACTCTCAGTGGCCCACTAGAACTCTTCTGTTCGTTCATTGAATTTGAGATTGCTGAAATATGGTATACAGAATACTTAAATAAGTTTTAAACATTAAACTAACAAATATCATGAATCTCTTGTTTTCGACATGATCTTTTACACGTAGAATATCTTGTACCCAATCTTGTAGATTAATGGACTTTGGAGCTTCTACAATAAATAAATAAATAAAAACTGAATTCAGTATCTGCCAGTACTGTGAGTTTTAACCATACTGGCTCGCTTTAAAATATGGAGATCATTAGTTGCATCGACTTGACACACTTTGAAGTGTGCAGGAGTGTGCCGAGTGTCAACATAACACAAAAGTTATGATGTTTTGATTAAAGGCTAAATTTTTAGCATGAGATGTACTTTAATCTTTGGAGGACTAGTCATTAGCAATAAATGCACTGTCTAATCTGCTAATATTTACTCAAGCTAAGTCACTAACACAAATGCACTGTATAATCTGCTAGTATTTACTCTCAAGCTAATTCACAAACACATTCTTTTCAATGTTTTTTCTATATTCTGTTGAGGAGACTTGATGATATTAAATACTATTCGAATAAGGTATCAGTTTGCTTTCAGATAAAAGTTTGCCAGATTTGTAAACAGTAATGGGCCTTTCTGAACCTTTTTCAACTTGAACATTATTCTTATCAATATTGTTTGTCATATGATGCCAACAGTGATTCAAGAGATCATACTCCACCCTGTCGTTTTGGTGCTGATGTACTGGATTTGTTGAACTCAATGAAGACAAAAACTTACCCAAGACAGATCTCCTCAGCAATGGGCAGCCTGCAATCATATTATGGTTTCACAGAACATAAAAAGGGCTCAGTTTTTGAAGGTTCTCAGATGACTGTGTATCGAACAGGTGGTAACTGCTCTGATGATGAAATATGGTCCATGAACCCACCATTTTCCGATTCATACTCACATCAGGATTTGAAAACTACGAGTTTGGTCAGTGATTTCTTAGCACTAAACGGCAAGTCTAAAGAGAATAACATTATTTCAAATAATGCTGAGAGCATCGACGTGGAGAATTCTATCAGGAGGCGGCAAAAAGGCGACGCAAATGAGTCTCTGTCCACCCCAGAATTGCAGGCCAAAGAGGAGAATGGCAGTGGGTTTTCAGGATGGAAAGGAAAAGGCATGGCAGCAAGACCAAAACTGGCTAGCAAAACTGAAATAGACATGGCCTTGTTAGATGTTACCTCAAATGGAGATTCTTTCGTATATGCTGGGTCTTCGCCTGTTAGAAAATCATTCAGCACGCCAGCCTTTCAGGAAAACGAAAACAGTTCCTTCATTTGGCCAACAAGTTCTTATTGGACCTTGAAGACCGAAGACCTCGTCAGGCCCTTACTCGTTGGCTTGCCCATACCAAGAAGCGTTTGGAAGAACAAAGCAGCTGTTGATTGATTATTAGCGTTAGAGCCTCTGCCCTATTTCTGGTACAGTGGATGAGGCCAGGACTTGAATTAAGGCATTGCAGTATTTATTGCTAAAAGACACAGAAAAGTGGTTTATGAAATAGGGGAAAATAAAGCAAGAGCTGAACCTCATTGAGAAAAGTTGAGATAGGTTCGAGTCTTTTTGATTTGCCATCATTTTCTTAATAAGTTCTTTGTTATACCAGTGCGAATACGTTTCTTGTATATATATATACATACCCATTTGTTCGAGTGGGGGAGAATACGATAGTCAATAGAGTGGTGGTCCTGAATGTTCAGTGCTTCATTTTGAAATTCATGCTCTTTCATGACTTGCCCATATTAATTTGCAAAGTTTACAATGATGTCATCAGGTGGTATAGGTGAACACAAATGCAGAATGGATGTTGCCATGGTAGTTTTGACCGACAATCATTTCTACATTAATTTCATCATGCATGTTAATTTTTGATTTTCTACAGGTTGGTTTGACTAATCAATGCACTTAATCAGACCAATGATTGGGTTAGATTTTTTATTATTATCTATAATTCAGATATTCAGATTCCATCCAATTAATAAGGTAAATAGTCTTTATCTATTGGATAAATTTAAAATACCATACACTTTATGTATACTTAAAAGTTTACTAAGTAGAGGATCAATTCATCGATTCAACCACTAAATGAATGATCGATAGTTTATAAGATGAGAGTCCCCACGAGAGGGTCTTGTGGCCAGTGTGGCAGTAGATTTGCACAAGAGAGCAAGGGTCAATCCTCATAAGTTGCAAGTCTTTTTGGGATATCTATCCTCCTGCTGCATTAGCTCTTGGTTGAGTACAAAGTGTTCTTTGTGATTTACCTCTTTTGTGTTGGCTGTGGGACCGACTGACGGGAGCGCTAAGAGAGAGCGAATCACTTTTTTACATAAGATAGTTTATAAGATGAGTGCTAAGATGCCAATTCACAAAATGGAAAGTCTCGAGTATAATTTGACAATGCATCGTACAAACTTATTTCTTCAAAAAATAATAACGAATTGAATTCTGAAAAATATTACACAATAAAATGTACTCTTCAAATCATTCTCGAGTCTATATATATTTGATCCACGGTTTCTTGTGGGGCCTATGTACAAGAAATATATTTTCATTACATCATAAGTAAAATCTTAAAAAAAAAAAAATCAAACATTGAAAATGAAAGAGAGAGAGATTTATCTCTAGCAACGAGCTTGGCTTCGGACCAATTCTTTGAAGCAAACCTTTGGAAATCACTCTCTTCTTGTATTCAGCTGGATCCATATCGAATATTCCCTCTTTTTATCTCTTGAGGATGAGATTCTTACTAACTGAAAATATGTAGAAGAAGGAAGACAAGCAAACTATGGCTGCGCTGCGACCTAGGAACACCATGACGGCCAAGGCCATTGCCATGATTCCAGCGGTGCCAATAGATGGATCCAACTTGCCAATTATTCGACTTGCAATGTTCCCTCGTAGCTTCAAATCATTTACCAGCTGAGCCTGGTCGTTATTTGTCCGAGTTTGGGAATGGTCTGTTTTCTCAGAGTTGAAATCTACATCATAATCTGAGGCTCTCCTATCCGCTGCAGGTTGCTTGTTACTGCCAATGCCGCTGCTGCTGCTGCTATTGTCATCGACATCTCCATCCTGACCAACAAACTTGTATGTCAGTTTGTGACCAAGAAATCAAGTTAAAAGAGATCTTTTAACTGCTCTTTCTATCACTAAAGTTATCTAATTTATGGAAAAACAATAAATAATTAATTAATTCCGCGAAAATTTCCTTCAAGGTTAAGAGCATCCACAGTGGGGGAGCGGCTCCTATTTTCCTTTTTTAATTAAAATGACTTTATAATTTTTATTTTTATAAAAATTAAAATAAATAAATAAAAAGTCATACAAATGTAAAAAAAAATATAATTTTGCGAGAAGCCAAAGTCCTTCGTAGGGGTTATCTACATATTTTTTATGAAGGATACACTGAGATGATACCGAGATAATTTCATATACATTAAAAAATTAAACAGGCACACGATTTGATATAGATATTGGCATCCATGTAATTCACTTTTGTTGGTAACGTATGTCCACCGTAGGGCATTCATATAAGGCTATATTTGGTACACTGTAATATTGTGTAATGTGTAATATAATGTAATGTGTAATGTAATATAATAGAATATGTATTACACTATTACATTAGTACGTTTGGTTAAGGATTGTAATATAATCTTTGATTACAAGAATGATTACATTATATTATTTGGTATTCATTTTTACTGGACAAAGGACAGCCACCGCCGCCGCCGCTAGTCGCCGACTGGCCGTCGTCG
>JBAMHZ010422413.1:0-11497 GCA_037177395.1 Alpinia galanga | reverse complement strand
TATGAATCACAATCATATAAATTTATGAGCCATGCAACTAATCTAAATGATTTACTGAGTTATTTGATTTAATTTAATTTGAGTTAATTAATAATTTTTTTTATCAATAAAAAATCTTTGGAATGTCTAGAGCATCAAAGATGTATCATTGGAAAGTCATCATCTCCAAATAAATTCACCCCCACGTACGTACCAAACCACTAAATTCAAAAGAGTATCAATAGATTTTGTATTTAAGAAAAAAAAAATATTATTGATACCGAAAATGTCTCCATCATTTGATAAAATATGGTCAACAGGTAAACCGAACTTAAGTGGAATAATCTAAACTCGTATATCTTATGTCTCGATGGGGGAAAACTTACTTCAGCAGCTTATTCTCCTGCCAATAGCTAACCCACATCGGTAGCGACTCCACCTTGGCTACCTCAGCAGACTGGCACCTCGGTGGTGGACCTACCTCAACGGTAGGCCTACCTCGATGGAGGAAAGTTTATCTCGGTAGTTCCTCATTCTCCAGCCAAGAGGTAATATGAAATTATTGATACTATAACTCAACAGTATGCACCAAGTCGTATGTCACTCCTCACAATCGATATTACAGTATGTTTAACCATAAAAATATAATTTTCTGTATCAGAAAAGTGGTAAGCTTCTCCATATTGAAGTCCTCTTAACACCTTACCTCCATGTATGTATATATAAGACAAGAAGTGGCAGGGGCAGGGGGACTCTTTCTCTTTTTCTTCTTTTTTTTTTTTACTATTGTCTTCCTTTCCAAACAATTTACTTAAGCTTCGGAGGGAACCCCACCGATATATCTCCAGTGCCCCTAATCTCATGTTATTTTTGTAGAATATTTGAAAAAAAAAATATACGTGTCTTCGTTCAAGACTTCTTTAAAGTCTTTGAGTGTCAAGATTCCTATTTACCGGACGATCCCATGATCAAATCAGTCGGACGAAACAATTGTTATTTAATGCGTCGACACGGGTGGTCTTAAATATTTGTATGTTATAAAGTTGATCGGCTACATTGAAAATTCGAAGAAATAATTTACTTCTTTTGTTCTCTATCTTTATGCTTTTTATTCAGAGAGTATAAAAAAGGGGACGGGGATTCAGCCACCAAGGCATTCTTGATTTATGCATGACAATTGACAATGACTGTCAAATCGAGTGACAAAAGGATGATTACACTGGATCAGAAACCGTTCAAGCCCCATCGCTTTCGATCTCAGTGGTCCATGAGAAAATGGGAGGCGAGTCACGTCCTGGAAGAAGAGAAAGGAGCTCACTACTGTGTGTGTGAGTAGGACGTTGAAGTCCCAGTTCCAAAGGTACTTTGGAGACGTACGTATACATCAAATTTAAGGACAGCGACACTGGAAAAAAAGACCAAGCCATGGCCAAAGCTGAGGGAGAACTCAAAACTCTCCATGCTCGATCGATATGAATGAAGCTGTTCACTCAGACAAGTGGAAGCCATCGAGCAGCTAGCGAGCGAGCGAGAGGAGTTCCATAAAGCAAAAGAGACGGACGGCTCATGGATACTGATGCTTTGCCACAGTACGGACCTACGACCTTGTTTGACTAATTCCCCTCGCCCTTGGATCATTATTTGGTCTCGTCTCCAGATTTGATGAAATTGGTTCTGGATGGTTTATGATTTCGATGAACAATTTGGATGCAATATGACAAAGAGAATCTTAAGTTACTAATCATTGGGGGCATGATACTGACAAATCCTACCATGTGTTGGATTACGGATCATGCAAAATAGCATCACATGGGCCAAGCTTAGCAAAGTTTAGGTGTATGCCTTTTTTAGTTGCATGGCCCTTATTTATAGGCTTCTCCTTGCTCTGAAACATCATTTAATGATGGTGATTGGGCATCAGATAGCATGGAAGCCTCCAAAGTTTGTGATCAGTTTGCCTCTGGAGATCCATTGTTTTATTGAGGTGAGTTTAGTTTGGTTCTCAAATAAGTGATCGAATTGTTTTTTCTATTGCAGTCATGGTTTGTTTGTTACTGTGCCTGATTGCCAACCTGTACCTTTTTCTACAAAAAAATAAAATAAAATTGTGAACTAAAGACTGTGCCAAAGAGTTTGAACACAGTGTCCCAAGACGGTCAAGTATTCTAATGCTTGGAAACTAGCAGGGTAGTGAACCGAGAATGTGCATGGCTGCCTCGCAGCTGATTGGTCGAGAAGGATTTTAAATACTCGGTGAAGGGACATGAGTGGCTCAACGTCGACAGCTCCCCGGACAAATTAAGAAAGCATAACGAAGCCAAACGTTCAGATTCTGCATGGCAAACCCAAGGAAGCCAATAGAAAATAGGGCAGGTTAACCAGTTGGCAATGAACTTGGATATGGATCGTGAGGTTTCAGTTTATCTCTTGCGTTCAAAGTTGGAGACTTTTGTTTCACGGAGGAGGAACAATTAGTAAAGGATTTTTCAAGCATCTCAAGAAATTAGCTCAGAGCAATAGGCATATCTAATTATGGGCAATCACCACACAGTCAGATGATGGGAAGAAGGAAAGAAAAACGTACTGTAAGAAAAGAAAACTAGCTACCAAGAAAAAAAGGGGAAAAAAGAGAAAATAAAAAAGATATCCATGCAGAAACATAGACACACACACACAGCACAGCACAGCACATTTGAATGTTGCAGAAGGCCTCTGAATGCTTTGCTTTTCTTTTTCTTCGTTTACCTGCTCCATGGAAGAAGCCAAGGGGAGGAGGTGCTGAAACCTGACTCCAGCCAGTTGCTGTGAGGAGAAGATTCTAATTGGTAGCCAGCAATTCTGGCGTGCTTTTGTTTTTTGTTTTTTGATTTTTGATTTTACATTTATTTTTCTTTGTAGCTTTTCTGTTTTAGAAATTTCTGCTTCCTAACGAAATGTTTGCTTGCATTCACTGTTTTGGTTTGGTCTTGGATTTGGAGTAAAAAGCCTTGAGAGAAGCGAGAGAAAGAGGAGCACTTTATTCTCTTGAAATTGGGTACTTTAATCAACTCCTAGGAGCAAGGATTTGAAGGAGAGAGTACTCCCCTCCCCTTCCCTTCCCCTCTCCCTCTCACACTCTCTTACCACCACCATTCTTTTCTTCTCCTTCTCCAAAATCCATTCTTTTTCATTTCCATTCGCTTGGTTCCATACCTCCCAGTTCTCAGAATCTATACTTATATTCTCCTTTCTTCAGTCGCCAAGCCTTCACATCAGAAGCCGTCTGGGGAAAGGGCAAAAAATTGCTATTTTTTTTTCTTTTTCTAAAGAGAATCTGGCAGTGATCCTGTCTACTTCCTTTGGTCTTGTTACACATTAGAATTAGCTACTAAATCGATTGGCAAGGGGAAGTAAAGTACTACCTCGTCTTTATTTTCCATCAAAAATCTCTGCTTCGCCATCCAGTTCTTGGGAGAATCCAAGAAACAGTGCGAGGAAGAGGAGCGTGGCTTCTTCCTGGTGTTCTATCAAATGCCTGAGTCACTTGCATGAGGACATTCTGAAACAATGAAAGATGGGAGTTGGAAGAAAAGCAAGGTTTGATGTGCTGTTGTCTTCTTGGTGAATGATTGGTGCGCGGAGCTTCATGGGTTGCCAAGTGAACTCTTTTTTTTCCTTCTCTTTCAGCTCTCATGGTCCAAGGCCTTTGTCAGAAAATGGTTCAACATCAGGAGCAAAACCCAGGACTTCCATTCAGATGATGTTGGAAGAGGTAGATACCAGTCTCTGCCTCTGTCTTGTTTCTGCAAGAATATGAGGATATCACCTTCTTGAAATAAGAACACGGAAGATGTTTTCTTCTGCCTCAGTTTTTCATCTTTCTCTGTTGTTGTTTTTAAAAATTTTTTTGGAATAACTTCTCTTCATTTTGTAAACAAGAAATTTTTATTGTCATTTCCATAATCAGTGGTCTTCTGCTCATTCCTGCATGCAAAACATAGCCTTGCTTCCCTTTTTGTTTCATTTTGAATCGTGTGTTTCTTTGCAGGAGGGGAGGAGGAATGGAGGGGCAGCGTTGCAGGGATGGAAGCATTCTCTGTCAAGAAAAGCAAAACAGGTTGAACAGTACATCCTCTCTGCTAAAAAGCTTTAGACCACACAAAAGAATTTGTCTTCTTCTTTTTAATAATAATATTATCTTCTTTCATAAGTTGCCTGGTATTGTGCTACTTAATATCCTTCCTCTCCATCTCACTAAATTTCTCTGTCATTAGAGAGGTTGTCAAAGAAGAAATCTGATCAAGCTCGGCGAGGAAAGATTGATCTAAATGCATCTGAAGTCACTGAAACTCTTCATTATAGGTATTCCAAACTAGAGCTAATTAACAAAAATAACTCAAACACTCATCCAAATGCTAAAATGATAGCTAACTTCCATTTGTTGATAGGATCTTTGTTACTACATGGAATGTAGGTGGCAAATCCCCACCTGGTAACTTGAATCTTGATGATTGGCTTCATACCTCACCTGCTGCAGACATATATGTGCTTGGGTATATTCAAATTTTTCATCCTTTTCATATTTCAATAAACTGATTTCAAGTGCATCCATTGAAGTTGTTAAACTTGAAACCTCAGATTTCAGGAAATTGTCCCTCTTAATGCCGGAAATGTTCTTGGAGCAGAAGACAATGGTCCTGGAAAGAAATGGGTGGCTCTCATTAGAAAGACACTGAACAATCTTGCCGGCAATAGCAGCAGTGGTAGCTTCCAGACTCCCTCCCCTATTCCCAATCCAGTTATGGAGTTGGATGATGATTTTGAAGGAACATCTACTAGGCCAACAAGTTTCTTCCAACGTCGGTCGTTCCAATCCTTGAGCCGTAGTATGAGAATTGATGGAGATATTTTGGCTCCACAACCAAGGCTAGATCGTCGGCATAGTGTTTGCGAGCGAGTCATGTTTGCAAACAGAAGAAGTGACTATGATCCCAATTATCGATGGGGTGGCTCTTCAGATGATGATAACATCAGTGGAGATTCACCTAGCACAACAACATACTATTCACCAGTGTCATATGGCTATGGAGCTTCCTCATCAATGGAGGCAGGGCAATCAAGGTAAGTATAAAAAAGTTGTTCATGTTCATATCAGCTATTTCATCAATGTTCGACAACAACAAAAGAAACATGTTTTTTAATGGCTATTTCAGATATTATTTAGTGGCCAGCAAGCAGATGGTTGGAATATTTCTTACCATATGGGTAAGAGGAGAAATAAGAGAGAGTATAAGGAACTTGAAGGTATCTTGTGTTGGCCGAGGATTGATGGGCTATCTCGGTAACAAGGTATGATTCGATAAGATCTTAATCTAGCTTTTTGTGCATATTTACTTTTTTTTTCAGAGTTAAAACTGCATAATTACTATGAAAATTCCTGATCAAGGGCAATTTCTTCTCTTTTTTAATCATTGTATTGAAATAGAAGTATGGAATAATAATGTGCCATGTGCAAGTGCGATTGTTAATTTCTTCAAGTAGATTGAGAGTTAATTAATTGTCGATGATTACAAATGAAACGTATGAAAATCACATTACTAGAACGACGCATTCTTAAATCTGTTTCTTCCCAGGGCTCAATTTCAGTTAGCATGTCTTTGCACCAAACAAGCTTCTGCTTCATCTGCAGCCATTTGACTTCCGGACAGAAGGATGGAGATGAACTAAGAAGGAATTCAGATGTGATGGAGATTATAAGAAAGACGAGATTTCCACCAGTTACCGGGTATTATGATGAAAGGTCACCAGAAACTATCCTTGAGCATGAGTAAGTGTGTTCAAATTTACTTGGGAAATAAGTCCTAAATTGTATTATGTAAAAAGCTCATATTGTTGCTTTCGATCCTCTTTCTTTGTAGTCGAATAATTTGGCTCGGGGATCTAAATTACAGAATTTCTCTTTCGTATCGCTCAGCCAAGGCTCTTGTTGAAATGCGGAACTGGAAAGCTTTATTGGAGAAAGATCAGGTAGCTAGGCAAATAACTCTTCATCTGCAAGAAATTTTAATTATGTCAAACATCTTCAAGCTATATGAGAAATTCTTTCTTGTATACATGAATTTCTGATCATTCTTTTTCTTAAATTTTGCATCTTACATGAATTGTCTTGATGAATTTTTGTGGGAAGACAAATCCTCATCTTGAGTCAAACATTTATTGCTTTAAAGCAGCTTCGGATAGAGCAAAGATGTGGCCGGGTATTTCAGGATTGGAACGAAGGGAAAATATATTTTCCTCCCACTTACAAATATTCAAACAACTCGGACAGATACACAGGAGATGACATGAACTTGAAAGAAAAACGTCGAACACCTGCATGGTAACACTTATATAGACTCCTTCCTTGCAGAATGTATTCAAGAGGCATGTACTCATGACCTTGTTCAAATACTTAGGTGCGATAGAATCCTGTGGTATGGAAGTGGCCTCAACCAGCTCTCTTATGTACGTGGAGAATCGAAATTCTCCGACCATAGACCGGTTTCTAGCATTTTTATAGCAGAAATCGAGTCAATTAATCATAGCCGAATACAGAATATGAATTGCTCTAGCTCTCAAGTGAACATAGATGAACTTTTGCAGTTCTCAAATGGGTATACAGAACTGAATTTCTTTTGAAGATCGCATCAATACAGTTGGCTTAAACAGGATCTTCCTTGTATATTCATTCAATTTTTGCAAAACAATCTATTCGCTGATCAAGGTAATTACTTTCTCTTCCATTCTATCAGTCACATGAAACTAGATCAAGTGTTTTCTCTCTACTTACAGTTCATATTTCTTGATTCCCAGCAACGGATTTGCTAATGGTCAATGGCGAACCCAAGGATTGAATCTGACTCAGCTGCTTTTTGCCTTTGATGTTCTAGTAAGCCCTATAAACAACTATAATGTCCATTTCTGCCCTTCACCTTTGCATAACTCATATTAAACTTATATTATTAGAAACTTGGTCCTTATTGGAAATGGACGAAATTCCTACTTCTCGTTCTGTTTCACTAAGAAAGTAGGAAACCATATTCAAGAAAAAATGTAGGTTATAGTGACTATTCTGCTTTTTTCGGTTATATTGTTTTATCAATTTCAAGGTGGTCTGTCTTTCTTTGCTTAGCTAAGAACTCGTGTTTTTCTTTGAATGATACAAACAGGAAGAAGCAAATGCATGGGCAAAAGAGATTGGGTTTCTCAATGAAAGATCGATTATATTGAGATAAGAAGCAGAATTAGATCGCAAGGTTGAACCTTCAATGGAAGATTAACCTCAGTAGTCGGAACCAAGTTTGTTCAAACGAGTAATCGATGGTAGAGAAGCTTTTTTGATCCAATCTTCTTCTCTGGTCAACAGAAGAATTCTTGCTCTAGAGCTATAAAGAGTCCCTGACAGAACTAACATAAGCCACAGTTCATCATCAGCCACAGGCCAAACTACTCGAGTCCTTTTTTTTTATTGGTACTTTTGATCATTTTATGTCAGGGCAGGTGAAAACTTGCAGTTTGGCGTTGGAAAAGTAGGAAGCTGACAATAATAACATTTACCATTCTTTCTCATTTTGTATTCTAGAAAAGGGCAATGAACATCTTCATGCACACTCATTGCACTGGGGATAAAGCAGTGTAGGCTATAATAAGCTGTTGCAAGAGCATGGCCAATGATCTTTAACTGCAAAAGGCTATTCTTATGACAACACTCTCTACCGATACCGGTGTTGTGTTTCTTCTTTTTGTTTCAAAGGTCTGGGAGAAAAGCTAGAGAAGAACAGGTACGGTTTGAGCTTTTAGAAATTTTTTGAACAGAGAAATGGATCGATTTTCATTCGACTGCTCAATCAGATTAAATGAAAAGGCCCTCTTTCTTCGTAAACTGAAAAAGAAAATCACCAGTGGATCTTCTTTGCTGAATATCTAAATAAGCTCGAAAAATTAACCGCCGTCGATATAATTTTACATGGAACTCGCATATCGACATTCTAAATAATATTTTTTGATCGATCAGCGTAATGTCTTACTAGCCATGAAAATGGGTGAGGCAATGGCTCCGGACGTGCATGGCTGCATGCAGGACTCCAATTATGATGTCATCGACTCGTGCAGCGGACGTCTTGTCCAACGGATGACGATCAGCTTAGATTTGTGCGTCATCATCTGCATGCTTCTTCATGTCCATGTTCATAGGAGCTGCGTGCATGCCCTCATCTCAGCTAACACCATAAATTTGTCTTTAATGCTTTTCATTCATCAAAACGCTGAAGCTAATGTGATAAGAGTTCACATCTCGAGCCTTTGTGGGGATGAGCAAGAAAGAAAGAAAAAAAAGATGGGCACACATTTTTATATCCCTTATCCAATTTCTTCAATCAAAGTACCAATTGCTTTTGCCATCGCAAGCTGGCCACTGGAGCTTATATCACTTCATGTCATCATCGAAAAGATCGATAGGATGATCGAGCAAACCTCCTGTGGACTGACTGACTTGCCATCATCACTCCATTGGACTTCGCAACCACAACAGTGCCCTGCTCCGCTCCTCCCTAGTCACGACTGCTTCTCTCTCATTCACATCGACGATGCAAACAAAACAAAAACAAAAAAAAAAAAATCCCTCTGTTTCGACCGCAAGGCAGGGGGAGTTACATGCTACTGCCGCCTGTTGCTGCTCATCGGGCTGGGGGAGGAGAATGCAGTGGCGGAAGACAATTGGTACGATGGAACAATGGATGATGCAAGATTGAGGTTTAGGCGTTCGGTCGATGGACGAGGAGATTCGATGGGAGTAGGAGGAGGAGCGCGCGGATGATGTCAGGATTCTGCCATGTCTCTGAAATCCATGCCAGTAACCAGTAGCTGCTTCTTTTGAGGAGGTCAAACCCCGGATCCCAATGGCCGCGCATGCCTCTGTCGCGCAGGAGGCAGTAGAGTTTGTAAACTTTACATTAAGCCCCCCCATCAGTTATCTTAATTAATTAATCAGAGTGGTAGTCTCAAGGCTAATTCAGATAGTCAGTACAGTCATATTAAAACTTTAAAAGGTAATGGATTAATTTCTAGAGTTCATCATTAATCTCTACATTTCTATGCTGTCCACCTGCTATTCTAATTTATGCCTTTCTATTCGTAGGGACAGTAGAAAACCATTAATATGAAAGTTTCATATACTTTTTTTTAAATTAACCAGAGTGGTTATCATCTATAATTCACCTTCCTATGCAACGGAAAATTATTCATAAAGAAATAAAAATCAAATTTCAAATATCATTAAAAATAAATAATTTAAAAGTCAATTTTTAAAGTTGTATTCTGAATTTTGAATTTATTCCATAGGTAAATTAAACCGTCTATTGCCAAAGATTATTCTTATTCGGATGAAATTTGACCGTCTAAATTATTAAATAAATAAATAAAATAGTGATAGACAAGAGGAGTCTACCTCAATAGTTCATAAAAGGACAAGGATCCACGTGGCACTTGTAAAATTTAGTATATGTGTCTCCATGTTGGATTGACACATGTCAAGCTCAATGACTTTAGGTGTCCAAATTTCTACTCATTTGTTTCTAGATTTGTATAGAAGAGTGCCCATTTAGGTGGGCGCAAGATAAAAATTATTATTTTCTCAAGTACTTCGTGTTCTTTCTTATTTCGATTGTGTATTTTCGACAAGACATAATTTGAATGTTGAGGGTTTTTTTGCCAAGGCCTTTCTCTGGACTCTCTCCTAACTCCTTTTATTGTTTGCAGTTGACCTGATTGTCTATTTGCTGTGTGAGGCAAAGATTTTTTTTTCTTTGCCTGCTAGCTTGAAGGACTATCGACTTAATTAGCTGTCAGCACATTATGAACTGACCCGATAAAACATAGCTCATCTGATAACAATTTGATCTGTATTCGACCTGTTTACAGAGGTTTGTTCAAAGTCGTTGAGGATTCACCAATGTCTCTCTTGACTCCTTTTGTTATTTGCAATCAGTCTGATCACTTATCTAATATGTGATGCAGGGATTTTTTTTTCTTTCACTTGTTAGCTCAAAAGCATTGTTGATCTAGTTAGCTATCGGCTCATTGTGAACTGACTCGATAAGATAGAGCTCATCTGATAACAATTTGATCCGTATTCAACTTATCTATTTCTTCTCCCTCTTTGAACTATGTCTACTAAGTCTGTGGGAGATTAAGTAAGCAAAAGAGGGTCGACTGGGGGAGCTAAGACTTTCATGTTTACTTTAGGAGGGCCGGTTTTAGATACAAGTCATTAAAGACTATACCTAAGGCCCAATCAAAATTGAGCCTATTAATTTTAATTAAATTGAGGTCCAATGTTAAAGATTTAAAATTAAGATTTAAATTTTTTTTGGCTCAAGGTCTATTTAAGATTTGAGATTTTTTTAAAAAATCTAGAATTTATTTAAAATTTGAGACGACTCTGCTTCAGGAGAGACAGAAATGCTGACGCTGAATTCATGGACCATGTCTATGTGCAAGGAAATTCTTCTTGAATTTGCACTTTTAAAGGTGCGTTTAGTTTTTCAGAATAATTATGTATAATTTTAATTATATAATTATTGGATAATCATATGATTAAGATTATATGTGATGAAATATAATTTATATTGTTTGGTTTAATTTTAAATAATGTAATAAAAATTTATTTATTTAGAGGTTTTAAAGTATAGCCTAGTTTAATATTTTACTATATTACTTTTGATTTAATTGTAAGATTTTATTTACTCTAAGATATATTTATTTATGGTCATATTGATCGATCGGCTGACGATCAATGGTGATGATTAGTAATCAATGACCGATGACGATGATCGGCGATTGATAATAATAATTGATGATAGTCAATCGACGATTGGCTCCTACGATTGACGACTGGCAATGAGCTGTCGATCGTGGTGGCCGATGGCGAGCTGCCAATTACGACGGCTGACGATGGTCACCAACCTTCGGCCGTTGATGACCGTGGCGACCGATGGCCGTTGGCGGTCAACGATCGGCGGGCGACAGTGGCAACGATGACAGAAATAATTGATCGATTATAATTTTAATTATATTAATAATTTATATATAGTGATTGATGTTTATTGAATTAATAAGGATATTTTTATCTCAAAGAGTAAAAATTAAAGGATAAATTTAGAGAAAAAAATTTATAATTTAGAAATCAATGAAGATTAATTTTCTCGGAGGTTTTTAATTTTCTCATACATAATTCTTTTGCTGGCATGATATAACATGTCAAGCATTCATCGTAACTTAATAATCACTAAAATCATAAATTAAATAATATTAAATAGATAATTAATATTATCAATAATTATCCTAAATCAAAACTTACCACTTACCATGAAAGTATTGACCACCTCTTCCTCAAAAGCCCTCACGGTGACCGCCACCTCTAGCACAGGTAAAGAGCATGTCAAAAACTCCTAGCAAATTTCTCAAAGTCCCACGAGGACTGCAAATTTGGCGGCTTAAAAAA
>JBAMHZ010422394.1:0-11500 GCA_037177395.1 Alpinia galanga | reverse complement strand
TTAGAGATTAATTGAGTTATTAGATAATTGGATTAATAAATGGTTAATTATAACAGATTTGAGAGCTAAGGCAAGGCATATCTTCGAGTTGGGATATAGCTAGGATGCTCTACAGTCACAGAGGTGAGTAGTTTCTTGTTTAGACCTCTTTAGATTTTTGACCTTAGTGCATTATTATTTTATTTAGTTATGATATATTATCTTTCCACTCTATGTTCTTTTTAGTATTGTTTGACCTTATATTTTGCTTGATCTTTTTATGCTCTATTTGATTTCTGGGGTGTTTGATCATCATTAGCTTATGGATATTTATTGTTTTCGTTGATATTGCTGAGATATGCTTATTTATTTATTGTCAACCATGATTGGACTGGTAGAGATAGTATACCTAGGATGATATTATTCCTTAGATAAAAATCTAAGGATTTGAATGACTTTGAGAGAACATGCGATATTAGTAGATTGGTTACGTTTTACCGGCCTTGATAGGCATTTTATAGTAGATATGTTGGAACCCTAAACTTAACAAAGTAGAATAATTGACTACCCATGAGATCAGTACGTGGTAGCATGTCGTTGCATGCAATCAATAGCTAGATAGCTATATATTCTATCTGCCCATGAGACTAGTTGTGGTAGCATGTCGTTGTCCGCAAACATTGAGTCATTATATTGTCTGTCTGCCCACGAAACCAGTACGTGGTAGCATGTTGTTGTCCACAAACAGTGTTCTTTTATTACTTTCTATCTGCCCACGAGACTCGTTCATGGTAGCATGTGGTTGCCCGCAGATAGTGACCTTTTGTATTGATCCAAAAGCATGAGGTTTCATCGTGGTATCTTGATATTGACTATTTGTCAGATTGTTGCATGGCAGTATATGTTACAAGTACATTTTTACTACTTGCTGATCAGGTTAGTTATGGACTCGTATTGGTACTCTAAGGTGAGATTTGGGTTACTCGGGATTACTTTCCTTTGACCCTCTTTATGTTATATATATATCGTGTATTATCTTTCTTATACCCACTAAGTATTTATACTCACTACCTGCTTGCTGGAGTTTTTCTTTCTCCCTAGGTATCAATGGAGGAAACTGTATAATGCTCAGAGTCCTACCAGCCAATCTCATCTCACATCAAGAGTTTTGGGTTATTATTCTTTATTGTTCCTCACTTTCTTATATGTTGTATAAGTTGAGTTTTAGCATTTTGCTTCGTGGTTATTAGTTGTTCAATTTTGTTTCCTCATTGGTTGAAGTTATACCGGTACGCACATTTGAGATTTTATATTTTACAGTTGACCATTTGATTTTGTTATTATATATCACTTATATGCTAGCAGCTATTTGGGCTTGTATCAGTGTTGTATCTTATATTGTCACAAGAAGGTACCGTCTGGTTGGCGGACAGAGTATACTCTCGGGGCGTGACAGAGCATGTGCCTAGGAGAAAGGTAGTATCTCAACATAAGCTAACTTGACCTTAGAAGTGGCTAGAGTTATGGGACCAATCGATTGGTACTTGGCACCAATTGATAGATAATTGAGTTGAGGATTCAGTGCTTCAAATAAAGGGCTTTTTGTTTGTGGATTTTTGATCCAATCGACTGGTGAAACCCCAAACTCCAAATGAGGAGAAGTTGGGATTTCAGACTAGTTTATGGATTATTAATTGGCTGTTGGTCTAGTTGACAGCTCAATCGACTTCGACTATAACATGATGGCCAATAAACAGAATGTTTCTATCTGTAATCTCGACTACTACCACTAATCAAGGGCAGTTAATTGATGTTGCTACAAGATCCAAATTTTCAGATGCCATTGATGAGAATTTAAGGATCCTATTCTTGTAATGGTTATCTTCTTCTCATTGGCCAGTTATAGTGCATGTTGATTGCATCCTGTTCTTCGTTGACCATGTAAAATAACATGTGTAACCTATCTAAATAAATACCTCTAGGAATTGGTGAGTAATGTTACATTAATGGCCGATATAGGTAGGTATATGTACTAGGAAACAAAATGAAAATATCATATGCTCATAAAAATGGTGTATCACAAAAAGGATGCTTGAAATAATATGAATATGCTCATGAAGACAAAAAGATTCCATATTATTAACTTACAAATCGAACCAGTAATAGGGATAGATGCATGAACAAGGTTTCAAGGAAGATTATTAAAAAAAATTAAATAACATAACTAAGATAAATTTTTATGCTCGTTAAATTAATGTTGACTTAAATAAAACCTCATGGTGAGACAAAATTATGTAATCTCCTACTATGGTTAATCGTTATTATTGTATAGGTTACTAAATTTACTATCATATTTATAGAACTAAACCGGACAACCGATTGGACCAACAAACCAAAACAAACTACTTTCCCTAGCCATATTTGCTCATAGATTTGACATGCAAAAAAATGTGAGTTGGTCATATTTTATGTCAAAAACGATCATTTATAATTTCAAATTATTTCATTTGGAATAAGGATGTTGGTGTAATCATACCCTAAGTACACAGCTAGTATAGTGTTTTAATATTTGGGTAGGTTTAAGTTAGGGCACTCTTATGAACTCATGTATATGTCAAGTGTGTAGGGAAACTTGACAAAAATTGCAAGATCAATATTGGAAGACCAAGTAAGCAAATGAAGGTCAAATACTTGGCAAGATGAGTTCTGGAGATGTGAAGTCTCTTAGTAAAATGAAGTCTCAAAGGCACGAGGTAACCTCTTGACAAAATGAAGTCCTAGAGGCACAAGTTGACCCCTTGGCAAGATGATATCCTAAGGCATGACGTGGCTTCTAGGCAATGTGAAGTCCTAAAGGAATGAGGTGGCCTCTTAGCAAGATGAAGTCTCAGAGGTACAAGATGTTTGGGGTATTCATTCGATTGATTCTAGGGGAATCTAGTGAGCAGTTGACTAAAACCATGAAGCCGACTAGTGTGCAGTCGAAAAATCAGAATAGAGTTGTTAACATGACATCAGCTGACAACAATGGTCTATAGTGCAAGCAAGTCAATTGGTCCATGATTGCAACACAGAAGAAGGCAAAATTGAGTCGACTAGTGGTATGCCATTAGTTGACTGATGTCAGCCTGAATTTGAATAATGGTCATAAACCTTGAAGATGCAAGAGGCTCTATATATACAAGAGTGGAGGCACAAGAAGACTACTAAATGTTCATATTCTTGGTCTTAAATTATCCTTGTACTAAGCTCTCATTGAACTACATTTTCTTCTTTTTCCGCGCTCTAAATTCTCATACTTGTAAGAAGAGAGTGTAAAGGCTTATATGAGGTCTCTTCACCTCCAAAAGAATTCCAAGAAGGAAAAAAACTAGAGGTGCTTCAAGGAATGATCCACCTTGCAGGTCCTAACTGTTGAGTACTGTTCCTTGAGAGACGACTGAACCACATAAAAGAATTGTCTCCTCTTGTTCCTTATTTGTTTTGTTTCATAATTGTTGTGTTTTTGCTATTCCATTGCACTAACATTTTGTAGAAAGAAAGCAATCAGTCAGCTATTGACCACACCCACACCCACCCCCCGCGCCTTCTAAATGGTCCTAACAAAGAACACAATTCCTTTCAAATTATACCTTATTCTAATGATAAATACATCCAAAAATTTTTAAAACCATTCGTTAAAATATAAGTAAAAGTTGATTATTCTAATTTTATGTCAGTACATATTTTATATATGGGTTTAATTTTCTAATACTTTTATTACTATGCATAAAATTAAAATTATAATATGATAAAACATATGTATTACTTTTCTTTATTACTTAAATTTATAGTTCAAGAATAAAATCAATAAATTTGTAGTTTGATGGACCAACCACCGACCATTGAGCCAATGACCCATAGCTTAGGTAGTTCAATTTCATATTCAATTTTTATACTAGCTCAAATTAGAAGGTTCCATGCCCATTAGTCCCAATGGAAATATAAATTGGTATCTTTTCTAAGGACCTAAGCTTTTGGAACAATGGTTAGACAATCAATTTTAATATGGTGTCAGAATGTGGGGTTTAAATCTCACCAATCATGAAGTTAAAAAACAAGATTGTACCTCCGAGTCATGATGGGTGTGTGTGGTTGAAGGTAGGAGGCTAAACTGTCATTGGTCCCAAATCAACTGTATAAATATAAATTGGTCACTTTCTTACTGCTTGAACTTAACTAATCAATATCAACAATAACTATGATTATTGTCCTATATATTACTAACTTGCACCTCTAATGTAAAAAATAATGTACCATTTCGATTATCTATTTGAGAATCATTTGTTATTAAATGAAGGTAAGACAATTGAGTAACTTTTGATATGTTAGGTTTATAACAACAAAAACAAGTAAAAAAACTCACAATTCATTAATTCTCCATGCAAACACTAGAAAAAATTTTATGTTAAGGGGGGAAAAGAGCATATGATATTCCAAGTTATCAAAATTAAATATGTTCAAAGAATATGCACAAACACAATAATTGGATCTTCTAAACATGAGGGAAGAAATCTACAAGTTCAAAAGTTAATACCTTTTCTCTTCTTAAACCAGGCACATGTGTATGTTACTTTTGCAGTTTCATTGCCATTGCTTCATAGTTTTAAATCTGACATGTCTCCAGTTTCTGTGGTGAGCAATTCGCAGTTGAGTAGCTCCAGATGGCAAAGTAGAAAAAAGTTATATTAACTAGCAGTTCCATACAGCCAAACTTGAGCATGTCAATTTACAATTTGCTTATTTTGTCTGAGGCAGGAAATTGTATCTAAGATTCTGAAATAGGTAATGGCTGTTTGATTCTTGATGATAATACTCGTCTATCATGTGGCTTAGAAAGAAAATCATGACTGCAAGCTGAAGGCATGACAGGCCGGATCCCACCAGGATTCAAGGGAAACAGAGTGCAAAAGTAACCATCCATGATCGCTTCAAAGTTGCATGTTCTCGCTACCTCTGGAATCTGATATATATCACATGTGTAGCCGTAGAGATTGGAGTATTCAACTAGCTTCTTCTTAGTACACTTGAAGAGGACATTATATACAAGGTCAAAACGAATCAAGGTAGTAAATAGGCAGACATCAGCTAAAGTTAACACATCGCCGCACAAGAAGCGTGAGGTAGATAGGTGAGATTCGACCTTATCCAATGTATTGAACAAATCATTGACTGCATTGTCATATGCTTCTTGACTCTGTGCAAAGCCACATCTGCAAAATCCAAGCTAATTTTAATCAATGAGAAATCTTTTTGAAAAGGAATGTCAAAAAATCAATTTGGGGTCTCAAACATCGTACCATACAAAACAGTTCAATGAGAATTGTTTTTAAGGGGAAATTAGCATGAAGATCATACAGAAATTAAGCTTGTAAACATAAACAATTTTCTCAAATGGATCAATATGCATGATTTACTTGCAATATATCACCAAACTATTGAAATAACACAAAAGTAGAGTAAGAACATACTTGTAGACTCCATTGTTAATGTTTGGGTAGATAACACGATTCCATTCATCGATCTGCTTCTTGAACTCCTGAGGGCAGAGGTCCAATTGCGAGGATCTATCGATGTTCCCTCCAATGTCCACTGAGTTCAAGAATTCGATGATGGAGTAGCTCTCGTTGCACACCACCTCCTTCTTCTCAGAGTCCCAAAGCATCGGTACCGTCGACCTCCCGTCGTAGCCGCCCCTCCGAAGATTGTACACCTCCCTCAGCGTAATACAGCCATTGGCCCGGTCAGGACTCGGGTTCAGTTCATCACCGGAAATGGATTTTTCGATAATGGGAAATTGCCAGGAGCCATCGAATCCGGGAGCCACGACGGAGACGGGGAGTGCGGAGGTGAGACCCTTGAGGGCGCGGACGACGAGGACACGATGCGCCCAAGGGCAAGGGAGGGCGACGTAGAGATGAAGATGCCTAGGGTTCCGCTGGTAGTGGTGAGGGACAGAGGGGAAGGCGGAGGCGGGTCGATCGTAGGAGCCGGCGGAGGCGGAGGAAGAGGAGGACGAAGGAGCGAGCTGGCGCATCATGAGATGCCATGCCGTCGACCAACCGGATCGGACGGCGGAGACTAGAGTCTGCGGCGGGAGGCCACGACCCCATAGAAGACGCCCGGCAGCAGTGAGCGGATCCTCCGGTATGTTCCTCGAAGAGGAAGAAAGTGCGATAAGAGTGGAGAATCGGGAGCGGTTAGTGGTGCTGCGAACTGGAACGCCGGAGAGAAGCCGATGTTGCGGCGGAGTTGAGCTGGGGAGGAGCGTTACCGGCGTCGACATGATATGGATCATACACAGAAGATCCAGAGAGCGGCCGCACCGTGCTCTTAACGGATTATGGAATTAGCAAAATTTATATTATGAATTATTTTTCAAAACTTAATTAATTTTAATTAGTTATTCAATAATATTAACTGATAGGTACATATAAAGTTGAAATATAATTTAAAGAGTTCATTTTTAAGAACTATTTAGGTCACATTTGATTTAAATTATCATGTATAACTTTAGCTACGTGATTATTAGACAATCACGTAAAAAAGATTGTGAAAAATAAAATATAATTTTAGTTACGTGATTATTAGACAATCACATAAAAAAAGATTACGAAGAATAAAATATAATTCCATTTGCTAGATAACTTTGGAAAAAGAAAAATCTTAAATCTAAAATAATCATTAATATTTCTTGTTCTCAATAAAGATTGAAGAAATCTTTTACACTGAAGCTTATAAAGAAAGCTCACACAGAAATTACAAGAAAGCTTGGAATTTGAGCAAATATTGCTCTGAACATTTGTTTAGACTTATCCTTAACAAACTTGACAATGGTTGTTTTATCAATGATTCAATCCATGGTGACTCCTGTAGTAGCAGGAATTGAGTGAAACTTTATCATCAGTCGATTGACCTTAATCAATCATTCATTAATTGACTCGGTTGTTATATTTGCTCACCATCCACCCCCAATCAATTGCACTCGTCAACTAGACAAAAGTCAATTGATTACCATATTACTTGATTGGTATACCACCAACATAAAAAATAATTTCAAATCTCTTCATTTGGGGCTTCACCAATCGACTAATTACAACCCATCAATTGACTAAACTAGATAACCATGAATAGAAAATCTTTTTGCTCGAAGCCACTAATCCTTGACTTACCATTAGTCTATTGTTCTTGTGACTTTAACCACTTCTAAGGATTGAGGCAGCTATGTTTCTTTTAACATCCAACTCATCAAAAGTTTACTTTTGCCTTAAAGCCATCTCTTACTGGGCTACTCATCCCTTGAATGTATTGTAGCCTACAATTTCTCTTGGTGTTATCCTTCACACCTTCGTCTAAGATGTTCACTTCCTTGGCTTAGTCATATTAGTATCTTAAATGATTGAGGGAGAGATTACTAGACCCTAAGTGATATGAACCACGGTTGTTTTGATGTTTGTCAAACAAGTTTAAATTAGACTTTGCTGATGTTTCTAATATATGTATCTATGTGTGTAGGGATTTAGGAGGACACACAAGCACCTGATAGCTCAGGATCCAATAAAGTATAGTGAAGAGTGATATAGGATACTTGAGGGATTGAAAAGAACAAGGAGTATCGAAGATAGCAAACCTTAGGGCAAAAGATGCAAGTGAGTGAGAAGGATGACACACGAAGAGAGTCGATAAACTTGATGCATCCAAGGTATGAAAAGCTTGACATAAAAGTAATCTGATGGAATAAGAAAGATGCACACAGAGTGAATTGGAAGGACTCAGTGCATCTGAGAGATGAGAAGCCAAAAGTAAGTATATGCAGTGTAAGCTAGCGAGTTGAGTTGAGTGTATTGTATTTAGGAAAAGGGTAGAGACTCAACTTAAGCAGACTCAGTCGTGGTTAACTTAAGTCAAGAGGTTCAAGTGATTGGAATAAGGTTTTGGCCAATTATATCTTCCTATTGACTAAACAAACATGTCTGATTGATCGATGCATAATGGTATCCATTTATCGTTTTGAACAGGTTAATCGTGAGATGGGGCTCTTCGAATTAGGTGACCAAAAATAAAGATCAGATGACCATAGATCCACATGGAAGGTGATGAAATATGCAAATTCGATGAAATTAAGATTAGACAACTGCAAAACAGGATCAGACACTCAAAAAGCCATGCGGGACGAGATCCAAGTTGATCGAGTTCTAAGAGATGACTGGGGAATAGGAATAATTCAATGTCAGCGACAGTGATGACCAACGAACAGTTCATGGATGAGGTTGATCTACCACGTTAGTAATTTCCTATCTATCGAATATGGATTTCTAGTTGATTGAAGCTATGTCAACACATTTAAAATACCACACTTGAAACTATATGTACCATACTATTTTACTCTCCTTTTGTAATATCAATATGTGCATGAGAGATTTCTCCACCTCTAATATGTTTTCAAAGAAGAGAAAGATAGTGGACAAAAATCAATATATGACTTACATGTAGCAACCTAGAGGAGTTATGAATCAAGTAAAACTCTATTTCTCCTATTTATATTTTGTTCATTTTATTTTTTTTAATGTGTGACTTTACTAAGTAATTAGAAAAAAGAAAGAAAGAATTTTTATTTGCAACTTCACTATTCACTCTCTCCTCCTCTAACAATTCTAAGTGTTTAAGGCACTAATAAGTCATTTTTTGATGTGCCTCATTCTATAATCTCTTAGATGCACCACACCATTTTTTCCAATCTCTATGGACCTTGAGCTATTAGATTGTTAATCGATTTTTGCCACACCAATTTATTTTCATATGTATAGTATATCTCTAAGTCTTATATGATTCAAATACACATATCAAATACAATATAATCCTAATATAAATAATTTATCCAATCCTTCAAAATATTGATCGTACCCTTTAAAGAATGATTATACCAATAATCTATCATTTTTTATAGTTGACAATATGTTTAAGTTAAATAAATATGCATGAAAAATGCATAGACATATTAGGGATTTAATTAGACTTCCACCTAAGCTCTTTCGTGAGGTAGATGTTTTGAGAAAATATATTCCTGAGGTAGATGTTTTGAGAAAATATATTACAACAAATGATTTTTTTTTTCAAAAAATTCTAACTTAAACTTGGTGCAATGATAAAATTATTACCGTAAGACCTATAGATACAAATTTGAGTAGAGCTGTCAATTTAGATTGGACTCATCAGGTTGGCTCGCCCTACTAAATAATTTAAACGGATTGAATTAAAATTTATCAACCTAAGTCCGCCCCAGGCCTAAACAAATCAACCTGGTCGTGGGTTAAGACGGGTCAACCCGTGGCGGACTTGGATTGACCTACGGGTTGAGAAAATTGAAAGTTTTATTTGTTAAGTGAGATACAATGGTGGAATAGGTCAAGTCTAAAAGAGAGTCAATCTATGCCCAAGAAAAGACATGCAGTCTTTAACCATGATAGTCAACAAAAATAAATACTTGAGAGAAGGAAATCTCTAAATGTTTCTCATATTTCTCAAACCCAATTATAGTGAGTGAGACAGGGTCCCCAGAGTCATTCATCAATAATATCATTGAGACTGATTGATAGAGAAGAAAGACTAAGAGAGGTTTTATTATTAGAAAACAACTAGTTAGAAATTTAAAAGAAGGAAGAAGAACAAAACACCAAACAGGTAACACGTCCTATGCTGCTAGAAGATGGGAATATCAGGATGACTTCCTCACACATTATAAATGATCAAATGACTATAAATCAAATTTGATGAGAATAAAAAAAACAATATACAACAAATTATAGCCCATGTGCTCGTCTGCCTAATTTGCAATCCGCTTTAGATTGGATTGGATTGGATTAAGAATTTTAAACCTACTGAAATGGTGAGTCAGCTCATTCCTCTCCGCTAAATATTAGGTTTACAATGGGTTAGTCTGCTTCGCCATGAATCGGCCCATATAGCTTTAGATTCAAGTTATAAAAATAGTCTTTTGCAAAGTAAAATAACACTGTGTAAAATATACTCTTCTTTAAAATCCTATATTAATAACAAGTTTGGTGTTTGTACATCAAACTGTACCTTTTTTATATTCTAACTTAAACTCATTCACTCTTCTTCACTTTTTTTAATTAAAAAGATTGCACCAAACATGTCCAGAAACTCAAAAATAGGTATTCCTAATTTCATCATGAATCTCCAAGGAAGCCATTAAGCCAAAATATTTTTTTTTAAAAAATTAGTTTTAACAAATTATTTACAGAATATTAGTCAACTAAAACACTCCTCTAGTTTGATTGCAGAGTCAGAAACTATTTGCAAAGTATCAATCAACTTTTTCTTAAACTCGAACTCCCTAAACATGAGTCCAATCCTCGTGATTTACTTTGGACTTCGTACCTAAATTCATTCCTCTTGATATGGAATATTCACCTGCGAATCCAATCCATCTAGGTTGCTTTCCCTTTTACCTCCATTACCTCAATCTTTTATTTAGCATGATTCAGTCTCTAGAGTTAGCTTGGTTGATAAGTATATATGGATATTTTTTAAATGGATAAAGGTTAATTCCTGAGGAGGTCATAACTCTGAACCATCAATCGATCCCCTCCTTTACACTTGTCATACATGAATTCCTGATTTATCCTCCTCCTCTGTAGGGACAACTGAGAGGGACCACTAATATGATGGTTCCACATTTTATTTAGCATGATTAACTAAACACAAAGGAGAAATAATTCTTGTATATATATATATATAGAAATGATCTCCTACACAACTCTTATGTGAGCATCCATGAGCACCTCCATTATATATTATTCTCCATTATTTATAGGTTACAAATTCAAATCCTAAAAATAATTTCTTATAAGACTATGTAAAATACACTCTTCATCAAAATTTAATACGACAACAACTCTATCACGTAACCAAACTAGCCTAACAAGTGCCAACTTAATTAGCATTAACGTACTCAGCACATTAAACTTGTGGCAAAAGATAAAACTCTCATCCCAAGGACTCTTCCATGGCCCGTCCCAAGACAGAAAAAAAAAATGACGATATCAAATGACTTCTTAGATGGAAGAGTCAGACACTAAGGGAATGAACCCTACAAAAATTGACCCTTATTTACCTATGACAATTCTATCATCCGATTACACCCATGCAGACATACTCAGCACATCACATGACTCTAGAACAAATAACTTCACCAATATACTGTCACCGCAATTCATATAACCAATAGAATGTTGGTGTCGGTGATTGCTGCTAAGAGGATGCAAATATGATATCAGATTATTGAAGTTAGTATTTAACTTTATCTTCGTAAAATGATATTGCTCCGCTACAGGTGCTTACGGATAGCAGCAATTCGTTTTCCAAGATATAACGACCACGTCTCAAAATAGTAGCACTTCAAATTCCGAGACCGACGAACTTTTTCATAAGCTTTTTGGACTCTCGATGCAAAAGATGA
>JBAMHZ010422385.1:0-11500 GCA_037177395.1 Alpinia galanga | reverse complement strand
GGGGAGATTGTTGATGCGGTTAAGCACTGATAATCAAACTTAGGTTTTGATAAATGATAAATGGTTAATGTTAGATCTTGTTATATTTTAACTTGGTTACTAAGTGTGCAGAGTTGATGAGTCTAGAGGACCAAACACCAGGCTGAAATCCAATTGGGTCAAGAGGACCAGACAACTGGTGGGAAGTCCAACTGGGCCAGGAGGACCACACAGTTGGTGGGAAGTCCAGTTACGTCAGTAGGACCTAATAACTGACTGAAGTCTAGATAAGCAGTCTGGCAGGAAGACCTGGTGGGTCAGATGACAAGTAAAGCTGCAACTGGTAAGTCAGGTAAGTCATTGGAGGAGAGAGATCCAGTGAGGTCAAGTCCCAATGGGACTGTAGGCGTTAGTCCAGCTTAGGTTCACCCCGGAAATCTAAGTTGAGACCAAGACTAGATTCTTGTCATATTAGACAGAATCTATGTCATAAACATTTTATAATTATTACTGTATATTTGTTTTGAACTAACACATGGTGCAGAAAGAATTTTCATTCGAATGAAGAGTAACTAAGGCACCTCAGTTGGACTGAGGCGCCCTAAGTGCACCAACTAAGGCGCTTCAGATGGTGAAAGGCGCCTTCAAGCAGATAGAGTTTGCGGTAGACTGTTTCCGAGGACTAAGGTGCCTCAAGAGGGACTAAGGCACCTTAGGAGGAACTAAGGCACCTTCAAATGGATAAAGACAGGGTTTTTCGAATCAGATCAACGCTAACTGAGGCGCCCTAGCTAAACTGAGACGCCTCAGTTAGCTTATAAAAGAAGACTCCGAACAGTGTTTTTAAAACAACTTTTTACAAATATCCAAGCGCTACTTTTGCTCACCTGCGACTCTGTTACATCCAATTGCTACCAAAGAAGCAACAACAACCTCGGACCTCATTCTTCATCTTTTTGGTTAGGTAATTTCTTGTATTTATTTTAATTACTGCAAAAGGAAATGATAGGTTTGTTATCCTTTCCTCATTTTTGTATTTAATCCATTTTCTAGGAATTTACCGGAAAAGGGTGTTTTAGTAAATCGCTCATCGGAAACAACCCAAGGGGTTGTGAGCCTTAGATTAGCAACCGCAGAGTTGTGAACCAAGTAAAAAGAAGTCGTGTCTTTTCTTCATTTGTGTTTTTATTTATTTTTCACTGTGTTTAACTAAAAATAAAAAGAAAGTTTTTAAAACACATGATTCACCCCCTCCTCTCACGTGCACTCGATCCTACAGATATATTTTTTTTAGAAGATGTAACGTGGATGTATGACGTGAAGGTGTGACTTCGTGGAAGAGATCATAAGGTTGTGAGTTCATAGCCCAGAAATCATATCTTCATGGCTTTATGAAGGAGATCGTGAGGTCATGAGTTCATAGCATAGAAATTGTATCTTCATAGCTTCATGGAGACGTGTTGTCCTGGAGGCGTGATGCGGGAACATGATCTCGTGGCAACTAGCCACTATCTACTGAACTAAACTTGTGTTCATCCAAGTTCAGAAGATCATCCTCCCAAACTGATCTCGAGTGTTTATCCGAGTTTAGGAAATCAAACTGCTAAATTGAACTCAAGTGTTTATCCAAGCTCGGAAGATCAAACTATCAAACTAAGCTCGAATGTTTATCCGAGCTTAGGAGATTAAACTGTTGAGCTGAACTCGAGTGTTTATTCGAGCTCAGGAGATCAAATTGTTGAATTAAGCTCGGAAAGATTAAATTCATGAGATTAGATTGGATTTGATTGGTGGACTGAACTTGGGCTAACTCATACTCTATTTGACCTGGCTCAAAGTTGGATTTTATCTCATTTTGACTGTTGACCTGATCTTGCCACTCAACAAAGTGTGCCTCGGCCACATCAAGCGACATTGAGCATAATCGAAAGCGAGGAGATGGATGAGGTTGAGAGCAAATGGATGCTTCTGCAGTGCGAGTGATTTTATGATTCATGATCCCAAATTTAAGTTTTCATGTAATGTTTACATAAACTAAAATATAATAGATGAGACATTTTGATAGGACCATAGGGTTAAATTGATCATTTTCAAAAATTAATCTGGCTGAAAGTGCAGATACCTTAATGCTAATTAAAAAAACAAGAACATGACATGAGGAGATGGATCGTCTGATAAATCCTCGAACTGTTTCTGTTCATAGTTATGGCCTCATTCATACAATTACAAGCACTAGTAATCTAATAATATAGTTCACTTGTGCTGTTCTGGAAAGAGGAAATTGTTCTTTTCAGAGAGGATTCGTTCCTGGTTTAAAAGCACTCACAGCCAGGGGTGTAACTGCAAATTCAGAAAACTATCAGGGAGCATTTCCTCCTCAAAAGCTTTGCTGACTGTAACCACTGACCGGATGGAGTGAGAAAGAGAGGAGTTGGTGAAGTTGTGTGAAGGAGAGAACAGAAGGAAATAAATACACCACTGTACAGAGCTTTTGTATCTTTCCCCTTTGATTCAGCAGATAGCAGAAGAACAGGGAGAATAGTAATGGAGAAGCAACATACAACCCTACTCTCCTACTGCTGCTTTCTTCCTCATCTCCTCTCCTCTCCTCTCCTCTTGTCACGGGATAAGGCTTGGAGTTTAAGACACAAGCAAGAGAAAAAAAAAAAGGGAGAAAGAAAGATGAGAGGAGTAACACTGAAGATGAAGAAGACGCAAGGAAGATGGTGCATATTTTTTTGCTCGCTTTAACGTGGCTTAACCATTTCTTTACATGTGTAGCTTGTGATATTGGCTTAATAGGCTCAATCACTATATCTTTTTCTTCTTCTTCTTCTTCTTCTTCTTCTTCCTCTGCTTCTTCTTTATTTTTCTTTTCTTCTTGCCTTCAGTTTTCTGTGCAAGTTCTTGTAGTTAATTTGTCTGCTCCTCTCCTACATTGTTTGCCTGGTGATGGAGTAGAGAACAAGGAGATGAGACAAAGAATCATATTATTGCCTCCCTTTTTCTATGTGGAATGTTGCTAGTGCTTCAGTTTTGTCTCCTGTTCTTCTTTCTTGCTCCTCTCGTGCTTTGTTTGGCCATTCTTTAGTTCCTGCAACTAAACAAGCATCATCATATTCCTGCTATCGTTTTCTTGTGCCAAATAGCTAAGAGATGTGTATGATAGACCACATAGAGCTTTTTGCTACTCTGAAAATCATTGGACCCTCTTGGCATTTGGTCATAATGCGAGCAATTAAATTAAGGCTGCTACTTTGTCTGATGCATATTCAAGCAGACAGCTTCAATCCTTTTGTTTATTGTCCTATGCTGCTAACTTTGGAGTAGGCTTACTATAATTTTTTTTTAAAAACAAGGAAAATTTTAAAATTAAAATGGAGGGGGAAATTAAAGAGATGAGAAACTCGATTATGTTACAATACACATTACTCCTCATCAATGTTGCTCTTCAAAATAACAATTTTACAAACAAATGAACTGCTCAGTTTCAGATGCAACCAAGTATGTAAATATATATATAATTATATGAATCTCAAATAGAAGATTTCAGATTAATACAGTCACATATTTTCAGGTAATTTCTACTTTATTTCAAGTCCCTTTTTTTTCTTCCAATTTTCCACCCTATGTAAAGTCAATGTTTATTCACCCTTGAGGAAGCTTTTGCACAACTTTTCCAAGAACTCCTTATCAGGTTCAGCTTCCTCCAAGCTTGCCTTCACATCATCAGCAAAGCAATTCTACCAAACAGCAAATAAATATTATCAACACAAGCAATTCACAAACTGAGATAATGATAAGAGAAAAAAAATTCCAAAGCTTACACAGATGGATTCATCGGCTAGGAGGCGATCGATAAGGCTATGCAATATATCTTTATTGTATTCAGGGTGACCTTGAATGCCCAATATGTGATCTCCTATGGAGAACATCTCGATTCCGGTCTTCTCCGAGGAGGCAATCACTTCTGCTTCGATCGGAACTTGCCACACCTGTTTATGATTTTCATCCTGATTCATAAATACGAAAGGGAACCCGGTAGAACACACAAAGTCGATATAAGCTTCACTTGGCAATCATACCTCATCTCGGTGGCATTCGATGATCGAAACGCATTTGGGAATGACTTCCAATCTCTCCAAGAATTTGAAGTGTCTCAACTCATCCTGCATGATCACCTTCCTGATCCCAATGTCCCATCCTCCACAAGCTTTCCCCACTCGCCCACCGAGCGCCCTGCACAACACCTGCAAGGCAAAAGCAAACAACTACACAGCCATGAAGTCGACCGTCATGTCAAACTCCATGCACAAATTAAACCGATTACTTGGTGGCCAAAGCAGATTCCCAGCACTCTCTTGCGCATGGCAACAAGTGTCTGGATGAGTAAGCACAGCCTCAGAATCCACAAGTCATTGCCATAGGCATCGTAGGGGCTCCCACTGACAACGAAACCTTCGTAATTGTGCAGGTCTTCCATGGCCGGGAACTCTCCCTCCACCACCCTGAACAAGTCCCAGGACTCTCCTTCGTCCCCGAAGGCTTCCAAGAACACGTTGAAGTAGCCATTGTACCTCTTCTTGACGTAGTCCGAGTCCTTGCAAGCCAAGAGCAGTGCATACCTTTTCTCTTGTTCTATCTTCATTTTGGGTTGTGAGGTTGATTGAAGTGGGGAGAAAGTCATGAGGTGTTATTTATATAGAGTTGGTTGTCTTTGTCAAATAGAATATAGAACTTGTTCGCAAACATCTTATTCATTTTATTAATCAAAGTATATCATAATCATAACTTATTATATATCTTAACATCACAACAAAATATAAGACACAATTTGTTTCAAATCTTTGGTATGTGCTTTAGAAACTTCCAATTATATATATCTACCATGGGCTGATTGTCTACAATTCCTTTAAATGATAAATATTGTATGTGCCAATGACACGTCCATAACCTTGATTCCATTTCCTTCATCTTGCACTTGAAGAGTTCAGGAAAGGAAAATTCAATGCTTGAAAACTTAGTTGTGGATATGCTCATCATCCATTCTTCAACCAAGAAGCAGAATAAGCACTAGAAGTTGAGTTTATGTTATAAAAGATGAAGAATCTGACCAGAAAATTAGCTTCACGCAACCACAAGTTGTTAACATCTAGAATCTTGCAACCTAGCCACGCATATCTACTTGGAAGACACAGAATAAGGTGGAGTCACACTGAATCTAGCCAGATTTTGGGCTTTGAATCCAGCTTGAAAATGGTAATCAAGAGAATTTGTTTTCCTTTTTAAACGTGATTATTTTGTTTCTATACTGTGCTAGAAGTTGGATTGCACTCGGCATTTGGCATAGCAGCCAGTATATTGTTGAGTGGGCATCTGTGGCCAAGTGAGATATGCAGCATTTATTCTTCCAAGGAATGTGAAAGGCTGCATGTGGCTTAGTTGATGGCAGTGCTCCGCAATCTTGGAAAAAATTTTCTTCTGGACTAGATTTATGAAGGTGATGTGTTTATATTAGAAGGAATGATTTCTTTTCTTTGAGAATAGATTTGTGAATGTGATATATTAGACAGGAATGATAAAAAAAAAATGATCATATATCGAGTCTCAGATGATGAGATCGACTATATAACTTTTTATACGCCATCATGTATATATCCTTTTAGCACTGTATTTAAGAAAAAGCATGTTATAGTAAATATGAACAATTTTAAATGTTAATAAACTTCCTTTTCATTTTGTAAATTCAAGAACAAACGAGGTATAATCATCAAGATGGAACCCCAAAGAATTATACAAACAGTAGTATAGACTATAGAAACTGAAAAAGGAATTTCTCATTATTTAACATAAATGTTCCACGTTCAACCAATTTAGGGAGGAACAATGTACAACAGATTGAAGACTTACAATTGCAGTAAAGATTTTAAAATGCAGTTAGATCCTGCAAAATAATCTGAAGCATGGTGTTTCCAGCACCTTGCACGACAGAAACCATGGGGGATTTATTTGGGAGGTGGAGGATCTCCCAGCCACTTTGCACGGAAGCCTGTGCCTTTGCAGTCGGGGCAAGCAGCAGAACCCTGGAACAATACCAAATGACTTTGTAGATACAAAAGTCGAAATGAAAGGTTGTGTTCACAGACAAGAGTACCTTTCCCGCACATATAATGCAGGTTGTATTTCTAGATGGCACTTCGCAAAGCATTTGATTGCCGAGGATGAAGAAGCCGGTGCCGGCACACCACTTGCATTCAACATAGCCATCTGATTCACACGTAGAGCATGCTATTGGTCTTGGTTGCTGCTTCAGGTAAAGGAACATATGATATGTGTATCATTCAGCAGTCTTAACATGAGAGCGAATGATGGACAACGAAAAAAATCAAGATGCCATAAGGACAGATAGCAAAAGCTATTTGCAAAACAGACATTTTTGGAACTTTTTCTTGTTCCATGCTATAACTTAACTCTCTTAAGCATTCATTAGCCCACGTTTACATAAATGTTTAGTCCAGTCATCAACAGTTGTCACCTAGGCCACATTATTTTAGAAGGTTTAGCCCTTTCCAAAACTGACAAAGGGTGAAAGAAAAACAAGACCCAGATAAAGAAAAGATGCGTAGAACAAGATGATTAAAATCCACTGTTTTGTGTTGGAGTTCATCAAAGATATAACCTTAGCTTGAATTTTAGCTGGGCTGTCCTTTGAGAGCACAAGTAAGAACCTGTAGGACAATAATAATCTTTTCCCTGAAGTAGCCACAACAATCTTCCTAGCAACTTCATTTCCTTCAGTAACCCAAAGCTAGCAGAGTAGCAGTAATATAGAGTTCCAGATAAAGCAACTAGACCAATCATAATAGGTCTTTGCTTAATCTATAAGCATAAAATAGGCAGAACAACTGATCTAATTATCACAACATTATGAAGTTCCTGTTGAAATGTTTTTCTGAGTTCTTACAACTTTAGTTTCCCATGAGTGATAACCAACTAGACCATATTATTTATCATAATGTTCAATTTTCTTTTCCTCTGGAATAAAAAAAAATTTAAAAACAAAACATGTGTAAACACACACTCACACAATACTTTTACAGAAGACAAACAACAATATTTTACAGTCCTATGCAATGATTGACGTACAAGATCCTTACTACTGGAGTGACCTAAGCTTTCAGAATATGTGACTAAAATCTAAGTCAACATATTGCACCATTCAACAATGGGAAACCATTACTTAATGAGACAATTAATGAAGAAAAATAGAGAAAAAAAAAGGGATTTCATATGACTTTTGTTGACATAAAAAAGCATATGATAGAGGCCCTAGATGGTTATTTTGGTATGTTCAAGAAGAGAAAGGAGCATCTAGTAATTCAAATGGCATGTATGATAATAATAGTGTTAAAGTTATTGGAGAATCATAAATTATTTTTTTTGTACACTTGCATCAATATTGAACTCTAAGTCGTCAATATTACATCAATATATGAAAATTTTACAAATTATATTCAAAGATAAGCCTCCTAACTTTGTATTGCATATATCGATGATATTGTGTTAATTGATAGCCCCAAATAATTGGGACAAAAACAAGTTGAAGATAATGATTGTGTTAATTGATGAAAGTGTAAATACATTAAACTCAAAGCTTTTATTGTTAAGAAAATTAGAAATCAAAGTTTTAAATTAGGAAGACTACAATTTTGAACAATAAGAAAAGAGGCAACAGAATATTTAAAGATTGATGGACAAGAATCTAAGCAATAGTGGACCCCCACTTCCCATTTTTAAAGTTTTTTTATTTCCCTTTTAAATTTAATGGCTTTAACAATTAGTTTTTTTTTCTTTAACATATGCACTTGCCCCCACTGACTCTAATGTCTAGATTCGTCAATTCCAGTAAGGATTTTAGATATCTTGGCGCTGTTATTCAACAATAAAATATTGATGGAAATATGATTGATAGAATAAAGATTTCAGTGGTTCAAACAGAGAGTAATCTAAAGTTTTGTGATCGTATGCTCTTAAGCTAAAATAAAAGCTTTATATGACTATGTGATTCAACATCCTTTATGGATGGAAATGTAGAGAATTAAGAAACAATTCATATATGTAAGGAAATGCTAAGATGGAAGGCTGGGATTGATTTTTTAAAAAAAGGATAAATAACAATGTGCTATTATATGGGAGAAATTAAGTGTGGCTCCAAAAAATGATAAAACAAAAGAAAATTGATTAACATGGCATGGGAATGTTCAAAAAAAGACCAATATGATGGTTATACTGGTTGAATCAATTAAAGACAAAGCTGTAAGCGGTATATGGATATTATAAAAACTTTTGTTAAAGTAATTGAAAGTGATTTGAAAGATGCAAACACTATTGAGCAATATAGTTTTCCATACAGTTAAATGGAAGGAAAAAGAAAGGGACAAACACAGCTTGATGATCATGACAACAATTGGCAACCAACTATTCGATGTTCAAAGTACTGGCACTCGTTGCTATTTCCAAAGTTCACATGAATATATGAATTTTCAGAGAGGTTGAAAATAGAAAAACAACAATGAGATCAACATTTTTTAGCAATTTTAATTGAATAGAAGACATCACCAAACACAAAATAAAAGTGTTAAGGTGAACCCGGTAAATTCTTTCCCATATTTGAAATTAACTGAATCTTCCAGAACAGGTAGACTGTGTATCCTTAGCCCAGGGATTATGGGCTTCGATATCTACATGATACAAAGTATCCACGATTCATCAAAATTCTAATGTTTGACTGATAACGCAGGAATGAGATCCAATTGGGGTAACCAACAACGAGCACTAACACAGAAAACCATTTCCATCCATAACAAGGGGGCAAAAGTGTAGCCTTCACCAAAAAATTGAGGACCCTAAACAACCCTAACACCGTAAAAGGGCCATAACATCATCTGGAAAAGGAGAAAAGCAGTCAAAAGATCACCTTGGAGATGTTCCAAGCACGCTCCATTCTCTTGGCGAATCCGGAGGAATCGACCACGGACGCCCTCGCTTGCAGAATCGACAACTTTCGGAAGCCTCCAGAAGGGGCAGCAGCGGAGATGCCCTGCAAATATAAGCGCATAGGAGAAACTAGGGCCTTATCTGGCGCCGCCGGCATGGCGCCGGAGAGGGAGCAGCAGGCGGTCGCCATCGGCGAGATTTCACCTCCGCCTCCGGCGGCGACTTCATCTCTTATTTCTGTATCCGATCTGCTAGATCTCGGTCCAATATAAATGAATAACTCGTGATCATGTTCCATCTTAAGCGATGACAAATGGCGCTTCGCAACCGGTTAATTCAATGGATTCACGATAGAGTTGGATGTTCCAACGGCATAGCAGAACAAATATTGAATGGAACAGTCTTTGCGCAAGCAAAACAGAATTCTTGTTATTATTTTCTAGTCTATTGGGCGACTTCCGCTCCTACGTGCGATGGCTAATTATTCTTTAATCCGATTTGGGTATCGAAATTCAATTGAATCACAGTTAAAATCTGATAAAATTATGACCATTGACTCAAATTTCAATCAAAATTCAATGCTGCAGGAGCAAAAAACAACTACTATCGAATTGTTGCACGCGGTGAAAAATCGATGCTAAGGAGATCAAAACCTTAGATATTTATTCGATGAAACTTTTTGTTTTGTCTTTTTTCTAAAATAAAGAAATTCCTTTTCTTTTTTTTTAACAATAGTGGAGTGGAGATTTATGATATGTCTACATCATTTCAATCACTAACTGATTAAATATCATGCTTCATGAAAGCTTAATAATAGATAGAAACATACCCAAATGCTCATAATTGTGCCTCTCTCAATTCAAAGATTCAAGCTGGACTTGGCTTGTTCCAGATTCCTGAGATTTCAGTAGATCAATGGAGCACTCTTCTCCATTGCCTGCAAAAGAATTCCTTTCTTTTCTGCTTCGCTTCAGTGCCCTGTACTCCAAGAACAGCACCACGCCTGCACCGACCAAAACCCACAGCATGAATGCCCAGGTCACCGCATCCACTGCCTCGCAGTCGTATGCGTCGGCCACATGCTTGAGCCCACTGAGAACTGCAACGATTCCGACCGGGATTGCAGATCTCCCGATCCATAAATGGATGCTTGGCCACAGAATCCTGGCCCCTGAAGCAACCTCGCCGGTGGCGGGTGGTTTTGGTCTCAGATAGGCGTTGATTGGCTGTGCGCACGCCATAGACGTCGCTGCAATGCCAATTGCGGAATGGGTGGAGCTGAGGACAAGCCCTCGGAGTTCGAAAGCGGCGGGGATGATGGCGATCAGGGCGAAGGCCAGTCCCGAGGACTGTAGTCGGAGATGCAATTGTGGGCGAAAGTACCTTGCCGCTAATACTCCACAGGGCAACAAGATGCCCCAGGAGATGAACATGAAGAATCCGTGGACGGCGTACGCCAAGGGAACCCCTTTCGCCTCTTCGACTATGCCATGCCTCAGCAGAACCCTAACGGCCCTGTCGCTGGTAATGGCGTGCATGTTTCCCCAGCTTAGCTGCGTTTCCGACCATCGGGCACCCCGCGCCCACACGATCGGGAGAGGAAGATCCGGATCGATGAGGCTTCCGCACTCCGGCTGGCCGCCGCAAGGGAGCGACAGGGGGCGACGGAACTCCAAGGAAAGGAGCCCCTTTTCGGACTGGAAACTGGCATCCGCGAGCTTCTCCCCCGTCGGATGCACCCTCGAAACGTCCTTTCCGTCGATCCAGTACGTGTTCACCCTGCCATTCCCCTCTGCGTCCGTCCACCCGACGTAGGCGTGGCTGTTCACCATACCGTTGCCGATCGCGATCGCGAGGTATCCGCTGGATGTCTTCTTGCTCCGAGCCGCGATGGAGATGGAATCGGGGTGAAGAGTCCAAAAGAAGGTTACTTGATCGTCGTCAAGAAGGACGGTGTGATTGTAAGCCTGCGAGAGGTCGGGTCGGCGGAGCTCCGAGGCGACGGAGACAGCGACGGCGGCGAGGAGGAAGGAGCCGACGAGTGAAGTGGCGTTCGCCATAGAGTGTATCAATCGAGATCGAGGATCCCCGATAGCAGGAGCAGAATGTTAGGGTTAGGGATCGGTGAAAGGGTTAGAACTGGGGGAGGTCGATGATGGCGGAGGAGACCGCCCGTGGTCGCCATTGCTTTGATTTAAAATTCTTTATGGTTTTATTTTTGTTGTTTTATTCTTTGGCCTTGCCGCGTTCTTACGAAACAGAAGATGGATACGATTGGTCATAATAGTGGGCCCCAAAAATACATCCTATAATAGTTAACACAGGGAAGCGGACCCACACTAGAGAAAGAACGCCACACCGCCTCTTTGACCATTTGTGCACAAATGCCCCTAAGCGGACCCACTTTAGGGGCCCAACCACATATGCACGTTTAGCATCTTACCATTTAGGCATACTTAACGGATCGATTTGATTCGGAATCGAATCGGAACCGATCCGTTAAATTCGGAATCGGAACCAGTTC